>JARBWK010000010.1:21670383-21692393 GCA_030556195.1 Anolis apletophallus | reverse complement strand
AAAATGGCTGAGTAATGTTAAAGGTACTAATAACAAACTCTTAAGATGGAGTTGCTCTTGCAAGACTACAATTTTGAGGTAGTGCATGTGAAAGGCAAATCAAATGTGGTAGCTGACTCTTTATCGAGAGTTACTTGAATTCAGGTTACAAGATGGATATGGTTTGTATATAGTTGTGTAAGTATGAATGTAGATGTGAAATGTATAAGTTTATATAATGTCTTGCTAACGGCATTATTTTTAATTCACTCTGGACAGAGAGAATTAAAAATAATTTCGGGAGGAAGGAAGGTATGTAATGATGTCGATTATTGGTGTGTAAATGTTGTATAACATATGTTAAATGTATGTTGTTTTGTGTAGTTCAAAGGAATATCCTATGAATTGTTGATGTGGGTGAGACAGAAGGGAGGCTTGGCAGAAGCTCTGAAGAGCTGTCGCCATAGCAACCAGGGCCAGAGCCTTTTAGAATGTTCAAGGTATGAATTTTACAGTTGGTAAAGAGCGGTTGGAAGCCAACTGCCATGAGAGGGGGGAGGAGTTTGTTTTGAGTTAGTTGGTCTTAAGGACTGTAAGAGAACAGTTCAGTCTTTAGTTAGTCTTAAGGTCTGCAAGAGAGCAGTCCAGTTTTATGGGTGTAGAGACCCTAGTTAAAGATGGAAGAGTCCAGAGGTCTATAGAGGGTTAGTGGGAACCCTATAGTATAACCCCAGTTGTGTTTTGTGTAACAGAATAAGTTTGTGCCTCTGAGGAAGTATAAAACATATCAAGATTTGTACCCATTTGTGTCATAATAAATTATTTACATCTTAAAAGAAAAACACCTCTGTTAGTCCTTTTATTGGTGGTGGCTCTCAAGGTCAGTGGTCAGACAGACAAATGGTGGCAGTGTGGTCAAATGGTTACTGAGAAATTTAAAGTCTCTGCAATTCAATGGTTAGTGGGGGAGATAGTCTACCCTGCCATAAGACAGAAGTTGCTGAGGTAACTTCGAGGCCCCTTGCATTTAGGGTTAGCGGTTTGGATTCCAAAAGATTGTCCAGTCTGGGGCCGGTCAACAAGGGGTTGTTACACCACCCAACAGGAAAATTTCCCCCTCCAAAATAGCTTTGCAGACATAACTCACAGTCAAATTGGGGCCTTTCCATGCTTGGAGCCTAATTAGAGTGAAAGGCCTCCTCCAGGAAGTGAAAAAGGAGCCGGAAACGATAGAGAGATCCAGATCGGGACTCCTAGAGGGGCTGGAGGACTGACGAAAAAAGCGATTTAAACACCCAGGAAGGGGGTTTAGATAGAAGGACAGAGTAGAAGGACATAAGAACTGCTGAGAGAAGGGCAGCAGGAGTGAAAAGAGCACGGAGAGGAGAAGGAAGAGTTCAGAATCAAGAAAAGCCATAGAGTTCAAACGGAGGTCCTAGACTGCTATGGTAAAACTGAATGGGAAAAAGCTGGAGTGAGGAGAACTCTACAGATTAGCAAGGCCTGTACCAGAGGTGGGCAACTATTTTATTTAATAATATTATTAATAATATATTAATGCATTATATGTCCCTGCAAAGAAACCCTGTCCTTTAATAATATTAATAATAATAATAATATATTAATGCATTATATCTCCCTGCAAAGAAACCCTGTCCTTTAATAATATTAATAATAATATTAATAATAATATATTAATGCATTATATCTCCCTGCAAGGAAACCAAGGGAAATGTTGCCCCTTGGTTTGCCTGTGCTTAAAACAGTGTCAGTCCTGTTTCCCTGCTTTGTCTACTTTAGAACTACTAATGAATTCCGTTACTAATTACGTAGCATTTTAGAAATTTTTGGAATTTTTTTTGTAAGTCTTTCTATTACTAATCAACCCCCCAAATTAGATTTTCGATTCCCTATTTTTAGGTTCTAAACCATGCCTGGTAGCCTGACATGGTAGTTGTTAGAGTGGTCCAGCATTTCTCTATTCTCAAATATTATGCTCGTATGTCCAGGTTCATCAAGTGCTTTGCTATGGCTGACTTTTCTGGTTGAAGTAATCTGCAGTGAACAAAATCTGGCTACCAGTATTTAAAAAGTCTAAAATTATAACAATAAATAAAGAACAAAACCCAAACACAGGGGGACTCCAGAGAAGAAGCAATCAGAAACAGCTAATCACCTCTCAACAAAGAATTCCTCCAGTCAGTAACAAGTCACACCAAAAAAACTGTCAGGCCATCAAATGCTAATCAAGGTGGCAAATTGAAACATTCACACTTAGCTCCGACAGACAAGAGTTATTTCTCCCACCCTGGAATTTCCACAGATATATAAACCCAATTTTCCTAGTTTCCAACAAACCTCACAACCTCTGAGGATGCCTGCCATAGATGCAGGCAAAACGTCAGGAGAGAATGCTTCTAGAACATTTCCAAACAGCCTGAAAAACCTACAATGACCCAGTGAATCTGGCCATGCAAGTCTTCAACAATATTTTCAGGGAATAATTGAATAATTGCTATGGTAGGTTACTTTTTAGTAAAGTATGATTCTCCTTTACAAATCCCTCCTGAACATTTATTTACTTGTATATTTCATTTCATTTCTAACCCACCCTGTTGTTCTGTTCTTGTATGCGGCATTGAATTGTTGCCTTTTGTGAGCCACCCTGAGTCCCCCTTCAGGGGTAGAGAAGGGCAGGTTAGAAATGAAATAAATAAATAAAAATAAATAAATTCTCTACCCCCGAAGGGGGACTCAGGGCGGCTCACAAAAGGCAACAATTCAATGCTGCATACAAGAACAGAACAACAACATATCAAAAAATACAACAAAGCAGTTTAAAAACAGTTACATATCAAATCCCCCATAATTCCCGTTCCATATTCGTAGGTTGTCAGCCAATCTACAGTCCGCCAACACAACTCTATCCTACTCAGATTGTCTGTCCGCTGCTCCACATCAACCAAATGCCCGGTCCCACAGCCACGTCTTTAGCTTTTTTCTAAAGGAAACGATAGAAGAAGTTGATCTTATTTCACTGGGTCAAAACCAGCACTTTGGGGAAAGTATTGAACCCTGTGGGACTCCACAAGACAACGGTTGCGGAGCCGAACAGGTGTCACCCAATAACACCTTCTGGGTACAACCCTCCAGGAAGGATTGGAGCCACTGCAAAGTAGTACCCCCAAGCCCCATATCTGCAAGGCGACCCAGAAGGATACCTTGGTCAACGGTATTGAACGCAGCTGAGAGGTCCAGCAGAACCAACAGGGACACACTCCCCCTGTCGAGTTCCCAGCGTAGATCATCTACCAAGGCGACCAAGGCTGTTTCAGTACCATGTACTGGCCTAAAGCAAGACTGTGCCGGATCAAGATAAGAAGTGTCTACCACGAACCCCTGGAGTTGCGAAGCCACCACACGTTCCATGACTTTGCCCAAATAGGGGAGATTGGAAACTGCCTGACAGTTCACTAATTGAGTGGGATCCAGTGATGGATTTTTCAACAGCGGTTTTATAACAGCTTGCTTTAAGCTGGCTGGAATTTTGCCTTCCTGTAAGGAGGCATTAACCACCACCTTAACCCACTCTGCCAAACCCCCTCTGGCTTCTTTAATCAGCCAAGATGGGCAGGGGTCTAGGATGCATGTGGTAGGCCTCGCCTCTACAAGGATCTTGTCCACATCCTCAAGCTGAACCAATTGAAACAAATCCATTAAAACCGGACAAGCAGATTTTTTTTGCATACGTTAGTTTTTCTGCTGTCATCATGTAGGTCAAAAGTTTGTCTTGGTTTTGATCTAAAACAAAGTCAAACATACCTAATAAAAATATTCTGGTTTATACTTAAACCTTATTTTCAAAACTTGCTGTATTGTTTTATGAATATCCTTCCAGAAATATCTCGCTTTTACACAGTTCCACCACATATGTAGAAAGAAACCAGTGTGTGCTTTGCATTTCCAGCATCTGCTGTTACTGTTTTGGTTTTTTTTAAAATTTAGACAATTTTTGTGGGGTTAAATACCACTGGTAAAACATTTTAATCCAGTTTTCTTTTAAGTCCATTGAATAAGTATATTTTAGTTTTTTGCTCCATATTTCTTCCTGCTTGTCTAGTTGTATAGTATAGCCTACGTCACCTGCCCACTTCACCTTGCAGGCTTTGATGCATTCCTCTTGGACAATATTTTCATTCTTGCGGACCACAGGTTGAGAACTACTGCTTTATAGCCTCAGTTAAAACCTGGAATGGATTCACCATGTCATTAATGCAGGATCCACCAGAAACCATTGCTGTCAGTAAAAATGCCACTCCACTCAAACACGTAGTTTGAACCTAGTTTAAGTCCCCAACCATAAATCAAAATCAAAACCAAATCAAAACAGCAGCTACAACACAACTAAAAACCAGTGAAGAGTAGCTACAATTTTACAGAGAAAGTATGACTAACCAAACCATGGGCAACATTAGAGATGGCATTATTTGGCCTGTTACATCCTTTTCAGCCTTCCCTATATGGCTCTACCTTTTTCCACCCACCACAGACGTCCATAAAAGGAAAACTTGATAATGAGTTTATTTGCCTTTGTTGGGACTGGAAATGAAATAAGCCTGGAGGTAAATCTTTCTTTTCTCTGATCATAAAAAAGGTTTCCCTTAATAATATTTTGATTATTGTTCCCCAAATTAGTATTTTGAATTATTACACACAAATAAATACTGAGCATCACAATGCATCATTCTGAAATGAAAATAAGAACTATAGATGGGCTATTTCATTATAAATAATACGTCTGTGCTTAACATAATACATGTATTAGTCCTCGTGCAGACTACTTATTTGGTTTTAATTTCTTCCACCTATAATACCCTTTCTTTAAATATTTTAAGTGTCAAATGAATGCAAGGGTTGTGATTAAACTTTTTTTCAGAAAGACTAGGCCATTTCCAGGCAGAAAAAGATAAATGTTAATTGGTGTTTAATATGAAATCTGTACAATTTTGGAGGTATGCTATTGAAATGCAGATGAGTTTGGATTATTCAAAATAGTGAAAGAAGCTGAGATTTTGAAATGTTAATTAAAAACACAAGGGACATGAAAGAGGTGAGCAGAAACGAATGTGTTGATTGTGCAGAAATAAAAGAGATCTTGAACAATAGGACTCCTGGAACAAAAAGAGCAGAGGAAAAAAAAGGTGAGGAGGGCAAATGCATATAATTCAGATGTTGGAGTGTGTATGTGAATATAAATATATTAGTCATTCAAGAGCACGCTGCTCATAAATATGGTTTTTTAATATGTGTGAAAGCCAGGAAATATTCTACCCTATCCATGAAATAACATTCATAAACATTAGGTTTCTACAAATTCTAACCTGGACTGAAACCATAACACAAGGCTTTCACCTGGACCTGCCAAAATTTAGCTTTTTGGACCACAAGCATCCAGTCCAACTCCCTGGCATGAAGGAACACAAAATCAAAGCACTCTCAACAGATGGCCATGGAGCCCCGAGAGAAGGAGACTCCACCATGGCCCACGGCAGCACATTCTATTGCAGAACAGCTCTTACATTCACCCTTGTAAGCTGCCATGAGTCCCTTCGGGGATATGGTGGCAGGGTATAAAAATAAAGTTGTTATTATTTGAAACACAGCAAACAAGATCACTCTTGTGGCCATTGTATTGGATCACATGTCGGACACTTCCCAAGTGTCTAGGACTGTGTGATGTATTGGCAAATAATGCATGCAGATCCCAGTAAGGTGGCCTTTTTGCAGCTGGCAGGTGGTAATTTTGTCAGCGTCGATTGTGTTTAAGTGCAAGCAAAGGTCTTTAGGCACTGCACCCAGTGTGCTGATCACCACTGGGACCACCTTTACTGGCTTGTGCCAGAGTCTTTGCAGTTGAATCTTTAAATCCTCATTTTGTGTTAGCTTTTCCAGTTGTTTCTCTTCAATCCTTGTGTCACCTGGGATTGCGACATCAATGATCCATACTTTGTTTTTTAACACGATTGTGAGGTCAGGAGTATTGTGCTCCAAAACTCTTGTCAGTCTGAATTCAGAAGTCCCAGAGGAGTTTGATGTGTTCATTTTCTGTAACTTTTTCCGGCTTGTGATCCTACCAGTTCTTTGTCGCAGGCAGATGGTATTTGTGGCACAGGTTCCAATGAATCATCTGAGCAACGGTGTTATGCTTCTGCTTGTAGTCTGCCTGTGTGATCTTCTTGCAGCAGCTTAGGATGTGATCTATTGTTTCATCTGCTTCCTTGCAAAGTCTACAATCTGTCATCGACTTTTCAATTCTGGCTTTGATGGCATTTGTTCTAATGGCTTGTTCTTGGGCTGCAAGAATCAGGCTCTCCATCTCCTTTTTCAAAGTTCCATTTGTGAGCCACATCCATGTTTTTTTCTTTGTCAATTATTATTATTATTATTGTTATTATTGTTATTATTATTATTAAGTTCTTTCCAATTTTTAGCTGAACTTTTCCCTGCAATTGGAACTTTTTGCTATGAGTGGCAGAAAACCAGTTTGCCCCTTTGCAATGTGACATCTTTTCAAATATTTAAACATGGATATATATTGTCCCTTCTCAGCCTTCTTTTCTTCAAGCTAAACATAACCAGCTCCCTAAGCCTTGCTTCATAGAACTTGATTTCAAAACTATTTCACTTTGTCTCTTAAATTATGTTTTTAACAATTTATTTAATGCATTGATATGCTATGGTTTTTATGATTTTTATTTATTTTACTGTATAATGCATTATTATATTTGTATATTTTTGTTATTGTGGCATTAAATTATTATGAATTTAAATTGCTCTGAATCCTCTTTGGGGTTGAGATACAGCGGGGTAAGAAAAAAGCAAATAATACAGCCCTTTCCCCGCTAAGATATAAGCCGACCCAAGCCTGGGTCGGGTTATATCTTAGCAGGAAAGGGTCCGCCCAAGACAGCAGCCCTTTCCCCGCTAAGATATGCTTCGACCCAAGCCTGGGTCGGGTTATATCTTAGCAGGAAAGGGGCCGCCCGCACGGCAGCCCTTTCCCCGCTAAGATATGCCGACCCAAGCCTGGGTCGGGTTATATCTTAGCAGGAAAGGGGCCGCCCGCACGGCAGCCCTTTCCCCGCTAAGATATAAGCTGACCCAAGCCTGGGTCGGGTTATATCTTAGCAGGAAAGGGGCCGCCCGCACGGCAGCCCTTTCCCCGCTAAGATATGCCGACCCAAGCCTGGGTCGGGTTATATCTTAGCAGGAAAGGGGCCGCCAAGACGGCAGCCCTTTCCCCGCTAAGATATAAGCCGACCCAAGCCTGGGTCGGGTTATATCTTAGCAGGAAAGGGGCCGCCCAAGACGGCAGCCCTTTCCCGCTAAGATATAAGCCAACCCAAGCCTGGGTCAGGTTATATCTTAGCAGGAAAGGGGCCGCCCAAGACGGCAGCCCTTTCCTCGCTAAGATATGCTCCGACCCAAGCCTGTGTCGGGTTATATCTTAGCAGGAAAGGGGCCGCGCACGGCAGCCCTTTCCCGCTAAGATATAAGTCGACCCAAGCCTGGGTCGGGTTATATCTCAGCAGGAAAGGGGCCGCCCGCACGGCAGCCCTTTCCCGCTAAGATATAAGCCGACCCAAGCCTGGGTCGGGTTATATCTTAGCAGGAAAGGGGCCGCCCGCACGGCAGCCCTTTCCCCGCTAAGATATAAGCCGACCCAAGCCTGGGTCGGGTTATATCTTAGCAGGAAAGGGGCCGCCAAGACGGCAGCCCTTTCCCGCTAAGATATGCCGACCCAAGCCTGGGTCGGGTTATGTCTTAGCGGGGAAGGGGCCACCCGCACGGCAGCCCTTTCCAGGCTGCTTTCCCTGCAGTTTAAAGCGCTTTTTTCCTGAGTCCTCCAGCCGCTCTAGGACTTCCGGTTTCGATCTCTCTATGGTTCTGGCTGGTTTTTCTCTTCCTGGAGGCAAGGCCTTTCAGTTAAAGTAGGCCTCGAGCATGGAAAGGCCCCATCTGACTGTGAGTAATGTCTGGGATTTTGGATTTTGGAGGGGGTAATAGGGAGCCTTCCGAAAAATTTAGAATTCTAACGAAATTTTGGGCCCAGGGGGTTCGAAAAAGAAAGTCCACTTCCGGGATTGGCCTTGCAATCCGTAAAAACTTGAAAGTCCCATTACATACAAATCGCTTACGATTTCTTCTGATTTTCATAACTTTTTTCTCATGCCTAATAATGACTGTCCGGAATTGGTCTTTGCACAAACTACAGAAGAATCAGCAAACACTCATGCATCATTCAGGAGTTTAAACTCCCTGACTATTAGAATAATGTGATCAGGCAGAGGTGCTAGCTGCATTTACTCAATTGTAGTTCCCATCAATCAGTAAGATCCAAAGGTCAAAATTTCTTTCTGCTTGTTGTCAGGATCCTATGTTTAGGATCCTATGTTTAAGATTATGAAGTATTCATGTTGCTATGCCTTATTATATCCATACTGTGATACCATATTGATATTATTCATTGCACATTTCATATAGACAATTAGTGATACACTTGTAGCTCTAGAGCAGATGAGAATTAGAGTTAGATAATGACCAGCTGCAACTATTGGTTAGCTAGAGACAGATACAGCTTATTGCAGTAGCAAGGCACCTGGAGGAGAAGGAAGTTAAGCTTTAGCTGGAGGTAAGGAATGTCCTGGGACCCAAGGCTTTTCTCATGTGATCCAAGAATTCAAAGGGCTCATGCAATGCTTAGACTAATTTATCAATGAATTATATATGTAGAATATCCTTTAAATCAATTAGGTGAATGCACACGAAATGCTTGAATGCCTAGATCAGGGGTGCTCATTAGGTAGATCGCAATCTACTGGTAGATCGTGTAGGGCAGGGCTGTCCAACTTCTACTGACCCAAGGGCCGGAATTCCAGTCTCTGATGACCTGGGGGGCAAAGGGTCTGCCTCTGCCCCCGGCTCCGCCCCCTCCCCCGGCTCCACCCCTCCCTGCCCCTCTCCTCCCCCAGCTCTGCCCCCTCCCGGAAAGGGAGGAGGCAGAAGCCCCAAAACGGGGAGGCAGCTGCGCAGGCCTGCACAGCTGCCTCCTCCTTTTGGGGCTTCTGCTTGTGTGCGCATGGGTAGATAGATTAGATCAGGGGTGCCCACACTTTTTCAGCATGGGAGCTACTTATAAAACAACCAAGTCACAAAGATCTACCTACACAGAAATGTAAATCGTATAACTATTTTCTAATTTATTAAGGGTTCTTTGTATGTACAATATATGCTGATGTACCTTGCATAACTGAATAAGCTAATATTGCACAACACACATAATAAAAAATTGTTTACATTTTTTGCAATTAACTGAGTTTACTTTGAGGACTTGCACTGAATTGAAGCAGACAGGGATAAACTGGCAGAATGAAAGCACACAGACCTTTCAACTGCAAGTCCATTCAATGCTGATCAATGTGGCCAATAGGACATTAAAAAATGCACCCAGACAAGAGTTCCTTTTCCCACCCTGGAAATTACTCAAGCGTAGGCTTTTAGTGAAGCTGGTGTGATAAGAAACACCATAATGTTTATGGACTGGAATAAAGTGCAATACAATTTGGCATGATGTCACAGGAATGTGAATGTATATTGTTGCTTTAAACTGCTTATTATTTTATGATGTTTTCTACTTATTATCACATATGAATTGTTGTTTACATGATTTTTATATGGTGTAAGCCGCTTTATTGATTGCAGTCATTATTATATGTCACTTTCTCCCAGATATCCCCTTTCCCTCTGTGGCTCTTCCACACAGCCCCCTCTCCCAGAATATCTAGGCAGGAAATCCCACAGTATCTGCTTTGAACTGGATTATGTGTGTCCACACTGCCATATATCCCAGTTCAAAGCAGATAATAAGGGATTTTTGCCTGAATATTCTGGGATCTTCCACACAGCCCTCTCTCCCAGAATATCTAGGCAGGAAATCCCAGAATATCTGCTTTGAACTGGATTATGTGTGTCCACACTGCCATCCCAGTTCAAAGCTGATATTGTCGAATTTCCTGCCTGGATACTCTGAGCTAGAGGGCTGTGTGGAAGGCACACCAGAATATTAAGGCAGGAAATCCCAAAATCCCAAGAGGAAGGGGGAATGGGAGAGAGGGAGAGGAGGGGAAAGAGAGAGAGAGGGAGGGAGGGAGTCAGGAGCAGAGGCAGACCGGAGACCCATCAGAGAGTCTGCTCCGAGATTACCTCAGCGAGGCCAGGATCTCCTGCAACCTCGAGGCAGGTGTGTGTGGCAGAGCCTGTTGCTTTCCCCCAAACCCGGCTGGAGGTGCTGCACTACTTCCTCCTTCCCCTCTTTGTGTCTGATAGGCGCGTGCGCGTGTATGGACATATATATACACACACACACACACACACACAGTATGTCCACACACCCCCCCGCACACACACACACGCCCATCAGACACAAAGAGGGGAGGGAGGAAATAGTGCAGCACCTCCAGCCTGGTGTGGAGGAAAGCAACAGGCTCTGCCCAAACCTCCTCAACTCTCTCTCTCTCTCTCTCTCTCTCTCTCTCTCTCTCTCTCTGTCTCTCTGTCTGTCTGTCTGTCTGTCTTCCCTCCTCGAATGGGTCTCCCGGCGAGCTGGCGGAGGAGGAAGAGGAGCCCCAAGGTGGGAGGAAGAAAAAGAGGGAAGGGGAGAGAAAAACGGGAGGGGAAAGAGAGAGAGAGGGAGCCCCCCGCGAGCGCCCCCCCCCCGAGCGGCCCCGCCCTCCCAAATTTTTCCGGAATTTTTTTTTTGAAAAAAATTTCCCAAAAAAAACAATATTATTTCTTCCAGGAGGGTAGGGGGGCCGCGTCCAAGTGGCTGGGGGGCTGTGTATGGCCCCCAGGCCGCCTGTTGGACAGCCCTGCCGTAGGACATCCTGGTAGATCACAGGCAGGGCGGGAGGAAGGCTCAGTCAATTCGTCCAGTAATAAGAAATCAGTTTGTGTGTGTCAACTGTAAAATAGGATCTGAGGTCCTTTCCACACAGTTGAATAAAATCCCATGTTATCTGCTTTGAATCAGATTATATGGCAATGTGGACTCAGAAAACCCAGTTCAAAGCAGATATTGTGTTATATGTTTCACATTTTTGTAGTGGGTAGGTAGATCATTATAAGTAGCTTGCATGCTGAAAAAGTGTGAGCACCCCTGGCCTAGACTATAAACCATGTATTCTTGAAGCAATCTACAATTCCAACAGTACCTATAGTAATCTGCAGTGTGTTTTTCAATCAAGTTCTATCTTATTTTGGAGACAGCCTAGATCTGCAGCTGATACTCATGGAGCTCCCTACTGACAATGTTGAAACTTTTAAAATGTCGAGCAAAATATATCTGAATGAAGCCTCTTTCCACACAGCGGAATAAAATCCCACATCTGCTTTGAACTGGACTATATGGCAGTGTGGACTCAGATAACCCAGTTCAGAGCAGATCTCATGGGATTTTCTGCCTTGATATTCTGGGTTTTATTAGTGTGTGGAAGGGTCCCAAAAGGACTTGCTGATAATAACTTTGTCCTCCAACTCACAAGGAGCAAAAGAGCCACACTGGAGGGACACAGGTAGGGGGACAAGAATGATCAAACAAAGATGCAGTAGAAGGAGGAATAACTCACTCAGGCAAATCAAGCAAACTAACCAAAAATTATTCTTTTCAATGTATTTCCTGAAATCCCTCCCTTTTTCTGTGATTGATGGGTTTTGTTTGGGGGTTGTTTTGATTTTTGCAGAAGAAGGCCTATCAGAATGTTAAACATTTTTGCTAAAATGTATTTGAGTTAAGGATGGAGAGGTTACAATGTCATTCTCATTTTCATGTTCCACTGTCCCCCTCTGATATTTAAAGTGAATTTGATGTATTTGCATTGATAAATAATGAAATAAAGTGAATGAGTAACAGATAAACCACCAATCAGAAAATGGATAAATCTTTATTAACAGTAGCAATGTGGAAATGAATGAAATAAATACCTACTTTTTTTTCCAGATGTCACTAAAACGAACAAGTCTAAATCCTCTGTCAACTTGGCACCAGAGAAATAAATGAGTCTCTGTATAGATAGGCGTTTAGGCAAGGCATGCCTGGCATGGTCAAAACCTTCTTACAAATATATATTACACAAAGGGAAAATGCTTGAATCTGCAGTCACTGTTAGGAATAAATAAGTAACTGCAAGACGTACTCTTTAAAATACCATGCTATTTGCAATTTAATCTTGAATACATCCCAGAAGAAGCCTTTAAATCTTGTAAATAATCTACTCCCATCTTGCTTTTTATGGAATTTTAGATGCTCTCCCTATAAAGGCCACCATCTTGCTCACGGGTTACCAACTGTTGCATACCCAGTATAAAACATGTGTTATTTATTTCCCGGTGTCATATACTGGAGGACAAGCAACCCGCAGCTCATCAGGTTGGCCAGTTGTTGCAGACAAATTCAGTGTGCTGCCAATAGCAGGCACAATTACAATATAAATCAACACAGAGCTGCATACCTAGGGAACAGGGACTTGATTTGGTTTCTTCAGGTCCATAAACACAGGCCTTGACATAAAGGGAAAATACAGAGGCCTGTTAAGAGCAGCAGGTTTCCTGATATAGGTGGGCAAATTATTAAAGTAAAAACAGATTACACCCAGGTGATCTACTAACAAGCTTTGGCACATGTTAGACAAAGGACTGGAACTAAGTCCTTCATTCACCAGTGTAACATAACAGCTTTTGTGGAAGTATGACTGAGCTGCTGATCTTTGATTATGGTCTCAGTTGTGTAATTTGATGGGCCATTTGAGTGTCATTAAAATGACATGAATTTACCCCCAAATAACAAACGAGCTGGAATTGGCTAAGGAACAATTTCCACCTCTCTGAAAACACCTAGTCCCTCTTTAAAGAAAATGAAAATACTGACACTATTTTCTAACTTGTGTCCCTCAAACTGAATGGTACCCTGCAACATGATATTGATCAGGAAAAGATAATATGAAGAATTAATCCATCTTGAAACTGCTGAGTGGAAATGGTCAAAAATAAGAAGCACAACCCCGAAAGCTCTACTAACAAGAGCTTTCTTACTAAAAGCAAGATAGGGAATTTTTCAAAAGGGTTATTCCACTTTCTTAATAGGGGAAAATCTATTGAGAATTTGGCCTATGGTTGGACTCAAAAAGCCTTAATAGGCTTCTGGACACAATGAAGTTTGATATTCCTAAGGTTAATCACCACCATCTGAATTCTTGCATGTTTAACTAGATATTTTGGTATCAAGATGAGTCCAACCATGAGATATATGACCTTACTATTAGTCAGAATGAAGTGTCTAGCATTAGCAAAAGCTCTGGGGTATTATGAAAAGATAGCAAACTATTATGTATACTTTTGGGGATTCTTTCGGTTGTTCCTATAGGTTGACCACCCCTTATCTGGAATTCTTAAATCCAAGTGCGGTGAAGCTAACTTCAAACCAACCGGCTGGACAGGGTGGACCCTCTCTTAAAGATCCCACCGCTGCCGCCAATATGTGACCACTCCACTTCTTGACCGGCCTCAGACTGGACAATCTTTCTATGTCCACACTGCTGACCTCCAATCCAAGGAAACCTCGAAGTTACCTCAGCAACTTCACGTTTATTGGCAGGGTACTGTCTCACCCCTTCACCATTTAACTGACTGGAGTTTTAAAACTTCTCAGTGACCACTTGACCACGCTGCCACCATTTATCCGGCTGACCACTGACTTTGAGGGCCACCACCAATAAAAGAATCAGGAGAGGTGTTTTCCTTTTAAGATGCAAACAATTTATTTTGACACAAATGGGTACAATCTTGGTTGGTTTCAAACTTCCTTAGAGGCACAACTTTTTCTGTTACATAACACAATGGGGACCTATTATAGGGTTTCCACTAAACCTCTATAAACCCCTGCAACTTTAACTAGGGTCTCTATACCCTTTAACTGGACTGCTCACTAGCAGACCTTAAGACACACACTAACACTGGACCGTTCTCTTTCAGTCCTTAGGACACTCTCAACTAGAACATAACTCCTCCCCTCTCATTTGGCAGTTGGCTTCCCGCTCTTTTCCAACTGTAGAATTCAAACCTGAACATTCTACTAGCCTCTAGCCCTGGTTGCCATGGCGACAGCTCTTCTAAGCTTCTGCCATGCCTCCCTTCTGTTTCACCCACAGAAACAAACCATAGAACATTCAAAACAACATACATTTTAACACATGTCACACAACATTTACACACAAATAATCAACATCATTACATTACCTTCCTTCCTCCCGAAATTATTTTTAATTCTCTCTGTCCAGAGTGAATTAAAAATAATGCCGTTAGCAAGACATTATATAATCTTATACATTTCACATATACATTTATACTTACACAACTATATACAAACCATATCCATTCTGTAATCTGAATTTAAGTAACTCTCGATAAAGAGTCAGCTACTACATTCGATTTGCCTTTCACATGCACTACCTTAAAATCGTAGTCTTGCAAGAGTAAACTCCATCTTAAGAGTTTGTTGTTAGTACCCTTAACATTACTCAGCCATTTTAATGGCGCATGATCCGTCTGCAAAACAAACTTCCTGCCCCACAGATATGGTCTCAGTTTGAATCGACCACACTATGGCGAGACATTCTTTCTCGATGGTAGAAAGACTACTTTCTCTCGGCAATAGCTTTTTACTTAAAAATATTACAGGATGCTTTTTCCCATCCTCGTCAGCTTGACTTAAAACCGCTCCCAAACCTGTTTCTGATGCGTCGCACGTTAATATAAATGGACGATCAAAATCTGGAGCTTTCAACACTGACTGTGATGTTATGGTCTGTTTTAACTTGTCCATTGACTCCTGACATTGTGGTGTCCACACTACAACATTTGGACATGCCTTCTTGGTTAAGCCTGTCAATGGAGTCGCCAATTCGCTAAAATTTGGGATAAACCTTCGATAATAACTGGCTAATCCCAAAAAGGACCGAACCTGTTTTTTGGTTTTGGGTATCGGCCACTTGTGTATCGCCTCCACCTTAGTAGGTTCTGGACCAATCATACCACTTCCCACCATGTGTCCTAGGTACTTGGACATTCGATTCCCTAAACGACACTTGGGTGCTTTTACTGTTAACCCTGCTTCTTTCAGTCGAAACAGCACCTGGTCTAGATGTTGTAGGTGTTCTTCCCAGGTATTGCTAAATACACCTATGTCGTCCATGTATGCCACACAGAAGTTACTCATACCCCCGAGTATCTTATCTACTAATCGTTGGAAAGTGGCTGGGCTGTTTTTAAGTCCAAATGGTAAGACATTGAACTGATGTAACCCTTTATGGGTTCTAAAGGCCGTTTTCTCCCGGTCTCTGGGATCCATTGGTATCTGCCAAAAACCCTTGGTGAGATCTAGGCTACTGATGTAATTGGCTCTCCCCATTTTTTTCTAACAGGTCGTCTAACCTTGGCATAGGGTATGTATCGGTTTGCGTCACCTCGTTTAACCGTCTATAATCAACACAAAACCTTATTGTGTTGTCTGGTTTTTGAACTAACACGACGGGTGATGCCCAAGGACTACTGGATGGTTCTATAATCCCCATATCCAGCATTTCCTAAACTTCTCTATCAACACACTCCACGAGTTTCCCTGTGACTCGATAGGGAGTAGACGCAATGGGTAAGGCGTCTCCTGTTATAATTTGATGTTGCACCCTTCTACTCTTCCCGGTAAATCCGAAAACAAATTTTTATACTTATGGAGCAGTTCTCTAAGTTGCTCCTGCTATTTGCAAGTCAGCCCTTCATCAAGCTTTACCTGACTCACACTCTTGTCAGCCTTCCTATTCCCTTCCCAGAAATGAAACGATCCATTTACACCTTCATTAACTATTATACATACATCTACTGATCTTTCAACATAAGGTTTAAGCGAGTTAACATGCACCAGTTTTTCCAGTCCTGATTGTAATTCTTGTATCAAGTAGTTAACTCTGCTGGCACGCTTAACAACTGTCCATGGTCCTGTCCATTTCAATTGAAGTTTGTTGACTCTTTCCGGGATCAAATATAGTACTTTATCACCAACGTCGAAGGATCTCTCTCGGGCTGATTGATCATACCAGGTCTTCTGTTTCTGCTGTGCTGCTGCAAGGTTGTCTTGAGCGATAACTCTTGCCATCTCCATCGTCTCCCGTAAACTCTGTAGATACCGACTCACTGGAACTGGCTCTGCAACCGAGGAAGTCTCCCAGTGCTCTCTCACTAGATCAAGCGGACCTCTCGCCTTCCTTCCAAAGAGTAACTCGAAAGGGCTGTATCCTGTACTGCCTTGTGGAGTCTCTCTGCATGCAAACAGGAGTTGCTGTAGTTTCTCATCCCAATCGGCTGGATGTTGTTGAGTGTACGCCTTGATCATTCTTACTAAGGTCTTATTTAGGTTTTCCACAAGACCATTAGTTTGTGGATGGAGCGGATGATGTCAGATGTTTAACTCCACACATCTCCAACAGTCTTTCCATCAGTCTTGACGTAAACTGGGTTCCCAAATCTGAAACCAGTTCTTTGGGATATCCTGTTCTTCCCCATATAGACAACAAGGCGTTTGCCACTGTGGTTGTATCAATATTAGTCAACGCCACTGCTTCTGGGTATCTTGCGGCATAGTCCATCAAAGTAAGGATATATCGACGTCCTCTATGACTTGCCTTTGGTAAGGGTCCCACAATATCGATCCCCACACGATAAAATGGTTCTCCAATTAGTGGCATAGGAATTAGGGGAACCTTGGTCTTGTCTTTTCCTGTTCCGACACGCTGACATGTATCACACGATTGACAAAACTCTTTAATGTGCTGATACATATTGGGCCAAAAGAAATTTCTGGTGATGCGCTGTGTGGTGCGTCGAATTCCCATATGGCCACCTTGTGTGCTTGCGTGTGCCAAATTCATAAGTTGTTCCCTATAAGCTTGGGGCACAACTATTTGTGTACAAGAACTAGTTCCTCCTGGAGACTTTACACACATGGTCTCTCTATACAACACTCGTCCTTTAACTACAAATCTTGAAGGATTTTCTTTTGATAAGACTTTCGTCTCATCCTGAGCCGCAGTAAATAAAGATCTCAGTGTTTCATCTGCCTTTTGCTCATTAGCAATATCCTCTTCTCCTGCTCCTGTTTTCACTAACTCTATTATATTTGAACTTGTCTCAGGATTTTCTTCAGGGATAATATCAACTGGTAAACAAGAAACATCTTGCTGTTTAACTGGACCTTCAGTTAACTCATCATCTCTTGTTAAATACTTGATCTTCCTTACAATATCATTCCCCAGCAGACAATCAAAAGGAATGTCCTCATATATTGCAAAATCCCAAAATCCTTTCCAATTCTTATATTGGATTGGCAAAGACACAACGTCGCACAACACTGCCCCTACTCCTTTTAGTCTAAGCTGAGACACAGGTTTTCTGAATGCCTCTGGCACATGTTCAGGGCGAATCACACAGACCTCCGATCCGGTGTCTCTCCATCCTAATATTTCGTTTTGACCTACTTGAAGTGGTTCAAAGTAGTCATCTCTATCTGTGTCCAACATAACAAAAAGGCATTGTTTTTCTAAGGGATTATGTACTTGCATTGGTTCCGAAGAACTCCCTCCTTTATTAGACTCAAGCCCCTTCTCAAAACTCTTTTCTAATATTGGAGTTATACATAAGGAAGATTTTTCCTTGCTATGTAGATAACATTGTGCTTTCATATGTCCAAACTTGCCGCATGAAAAACACATTCTCTTAGCCATATCAAAGCTTGACGATTTCCACTACTGAGGGAGCCATCTCTGAGGTAATTTTTCTCCTCAGGCCTTCTGTAACGAGCGTACTCTCCTGCAGCATTTTTAGCCTCTTGATACTGTGGCAACACTTTGTATGGTTTCTTGAAACAATGTTTCTCCACTGGTTTGTAGCCTTCAGCCTTACAAACTCCTTCTCTTAATGTCACCATCTTATCCACCATAAGAGCTGCTTGACTGGGTGTTTCAGGATTCCTTTCTTGAACTAACCATTTATACTCTGAGGGAACATTTTGATAAAACTGTTCCAGGATCATCAGATCCTTAAGTTGCTGAAAACTGGTAATTTGAGCACCTTTTAACCAACTATCGAAATACTGGCTTTGCTTTGATGCTAGCTGACAGAAACTTTCGGTTTTCTCCTTTTCAAGGACCTGAACTTAACTCTGTAATGTTCTGGCGTCAACTGAAGCTTCTGTTGGACCTGTTGTTTAAACTTCTGGTAAACCTTGTGGTCCTGTTCTGCCATATCGCTATAAATCTCCAGCAACTGTCCGCAGATCTGTGGTCGTAAATATGTCATCCATCTCTCCTCTTCAATTTCAAAATCATAGCAACATCTTTCAAAAGAAACCAAAAATTTCTCCACACTATCCCCTTTTACATACTTCGGGAATCTCCTCAGGAGTTGGTCTATAGAACCTTCTGCCTGCACCTCTTGAACTGGCCTGGCACGCTGAGAGGCATCCCTCTCTCAGACTCCAACCTGGCTATTTCTCTTTGCAACTCTCTCTCCTTTTCTCTCTCTTCTCTTTCCTTCTCTTCTCTTTCTCTTTGCATCTCTCTCTCCTTTTCTTCTCTTTCTCTTCGCATCTCTCTCTCCTTTTCTTTCTCTTCCCTTTGCATCTCAAGTTTCATCACCTCAAGCCTAAACCGGTATTCTCCAGACATTTTACTTGACTCTGATTCTGAAATTTCAGAGTCTTCTCCTTCCTGCAGAACCTCAGGCTGCCCTGCTTCCTCCAAAGCCCTCGTTTGTCTCCTGGTGGTCATTTTGCCGAACTTTTACCTCAGAACTTTAAACTAAACTATTAAAGTTCCTACTACCACACGACTTTGGTCAGTAAACTGAGAAATTAAACAAATTCCTCTGGTAGCCTTGCTTTCGCACTGGATCAGTTTTCTTACACGATCCCACCGCTCTGCCGCCAATATGCGGTGAAGCTACATTCAAATCAACCGGCTGGACAGGGTGGACCCTCTCTTAAAGATCCCACCGCTGCCGCCAAAATGTGACCACTCCACTTCTTGACCGGCCTCAGACTGGACAATCTTTCTATGTCCACACTGCTGACCTCCAATCCAAGGAAACCTCGAAGTTACCTCAGCAACTTCACGTTTATTGGCAGGGTACTGTCTCACCCTTCACCATTTAACTGACTGGAGTTTTAAAACTTCTCAGTGACCACTTGACCACGCTGCCACCATTTATCCGGCTGACCACTGACTTTGAGGGCCACCACCAATAAAAGAATCAGGAGAGGTGTTTTCCTTTTAAGATGCAAACAATTTATTTTGACACAAATGGGTACAATCTTGGTTGGTTTCAAACTTCCTTAGAGGCACAACTTTTTCTGTTACATAACACAATGGGGACCTATTATAGGGTTTCCACTAAACCTCTATAAACCCCTGCAACTTTAACTAGGGTCTCTATACCCTTTAACTGGACTGCTCACTAGCAGACCTTAAGACACACACTAACACTGGACCGTTCTCTTTCAGTCCTTAGGACACTCTCAACTAGAACATAACACCTCCCCTCTCATTTGGCAGTTGGCTTCCCGCTCTTTTCCAACTGTAGAATTCAAACCTGAACATTCTACTAGCCTCTAGCCCTGGTTGCCATGGCGACAGCTCTTCTAAGCTTCTGCCATGCCTCCCTTCTGTTTCACCCACAGAAACAAACCATAGAACATTCAAAACAACATACATTTTAACACATGTCACACAACATTTACACACAAATAATCAACATCATTACACCAAGATATTCCAAAATCTGAAACTATTATCCACATGGATGGTTGTGATAATAACATCTTTAATTTCTGATGGTTCACTGTATACAAACATTGTTTCATGACCAAAATTATTAAAATATTGTTTATAAATATATGAACCGTCAATGAATTTGTGTTTCAGACTTAGGTATCTATCTCCACAATATCTCATTATGCATATACAGTATGTAAATATAGATATTCCTAAAAATGAAAAATTACCAAACATTTCTGGTTTCAAGAATTTCAGATAAGGGATGCTCCACCTGTATTGTATTTTACTTGCAATGAGAGCGGACAGAGGTACTTACTGGAGTTTCTGCTCTGGGTAATAAAATACCCTGTGATTTCGGGTACTAAGCATCTTGACTTGTATGGGAACAGAGGGGTTCCATTTGAACATTCATCTCAGAATCTAAATATTTTAGGATGATCCTGATTTTATTTTACAAAAACATAATATTCTTCAAAATATTACTGTCTATGAAAAATGCTGTTCTTTGTGACAAACAACCACATGCAAAGTTTCAAACTGAAAATGGACTTTGGTAACTGCATAATATTTTTTTAAATTTCACTCAGCAGGAAGAAATGAACCATTACTTTCTTCTTGAAGAAAGTTAGTGAATAATTACATCTCTATCTTCAGCGTCTGAACTGTGTCCATCCTGAAGACAGATTACTAGTGATTTGTTTCTGATACAGATTTCTGGCAGTGAGACAAAGCTATGCCTGCTGACAAGGGAAGAGTCTATCATCCGTTTCAAGCACATTGATTAAATTACAGTCTCACATGTGTACACGAATAGCTATTAGGACTGGAAATGAAAGCCAAGGTTAATGACACTAATTAGCTTTTTATTAAAAGCTAATTTCTATAGGTGCCCAAAGGTGTGATAATTTGCCAAGCGTTGAGAGGATCCAGCAGATATTACTGAAGGCAACGTATATTTAAGGTAGGCAAGAAAAAGCCTAAAAGTCCTGTGGTTGTTTGGAAGCTCACTCATAACAGTCTAAAGGCAATTACTGTAATTTACATTACTGTAAATGTAAAAAGTCGACGAATAGAAAATAGCACACTGAAGTATAGCAGAAATTGAGTTAACATGTTGGAAGTTAATGATAAATGAATGTAATGGTATTGGTTATTTACATTTCTTTTATCAGGAACAAAAAGACAATGAATGAGTACACTGCTCTTCCCTTTCTCATTCAGCACAGGAGGCCAGTAAGTATCACATGAAAAAATACATCCAAAATAGATGCCGTAGTCATAAACTCCATCTATTGGGATTCAGTTTATTAATGGTCTCCCATTTTACTATTATTGGTTTAACCATATACTTAAATTTCACAACTAATGAAATTTAACCTAGCCATTGTGAGGTTTTGTGATCTGGCTCAACATTACTTCTGCTTATAAATGTCAGTTTAGACTAGACTTACACAACATGTACCCTATACGATTCCTGACATCTGACAGAGGTTTGCCTCCAAATTGTAGCTTGCTGGTCCAGTTTCCATCAGGAATAGCTTTGGGCCCTTCCGTCCAGTCATATAGCCCAGAATATCAAGGCAGATAATCCACAATATCTGCTTTGAACTGATTTCTAAATCCACACTACTATACAATCCAGATCAATGTGGATTTTATACAGTTGTGTGGAAGGGGCCACAGTTGGTGGTGAGGGAACATGGATGTCATGGTATCTGAAGGGGCACATATTCTGTACCCTAAAACCTACTACCTGCTACTGCTATGTGTGTCATGTTGGCTGAGTTATGGCAACCCTACAAATTAGAGACCTCTAAGAGTTCTTGTTATTAACAGTTCAGCTCTGGATTTTCAAACACAAGACCAAGAATCGCTTGATCGAAATTGTATGCGGACCGAAATTGATATGTTTTTATCTTGGCGATCTGGCTTATGTGTATTTTTATGAATTTTAATCTAATGTATTTTAATCTTTTATTGTTTTGATGATGTTTAAATTGTAATTTGGCATTGAATACTTGCTGTTAACCGGCCTGAGTCCTCTGCATGGAGGTTGAGAAGATTGGTATATAAAAGTTTTAAATAAATAAATAAATT
>JARBWK010000010.1:21449144-21670283 GCA_030556195.1 Anolis apletophallus | reverse complement strand
GTCCTCTTCTTTCACAGATTGCATGGAGTCAATGAATGAGTTGTAGCTCTGTCCCAAACTGCTTAGTAGAATTAAGCCTCTCTGATCTTCTGTAAAATTGGTGCCCCTTGCTGCTAAATCATTAAATATGCTCAGCATTTTACTCAAATGAGTCTCTCTGGCACAATCTTCTATTGACAGAAGCTTCAGTGAAAACAGTTCTCTGCTCAATAAAACTTTTGAGCCTCCAGTAGCCTGCTGATACAGCTTTTCAAGCCTTTTCCAGCAGTCAACGGCTGTTTCTTCCAGTGCTAAATATGTGAGGTTCCTATCGTCAACTGACAGGATGATGGTAGCCCTTGCCTTGCCATCTTTCAACCTTTCTGCATCAGAAATAGGTCGATGTGTTAGGCAGGATAACAGCTCCTCCTTTGCCAAAACTGCTCGCACTTTGGTAGCCCATATTAAATAATTTGAGCTGCCTCTGAGTTTTTCTAAATGATGCTGTGCTCCAAATAATGCCATCTTTCTTCACACTACAGATGCTCCTGGCAAAAATTCACTTCAGCTTTTTTTTTCTAACACTGAGGTAAACAGCGACTTCTGCTGCAATTTCTAGTGTTATTCAAAAACTTTTTCTATGAATTCTGGGCTATGTAGTATCTCTGCGCCTCTGCAATTCTGGATTCTGGGTTCCGGGTTCTGGGATCTGGGCCCATAACCTCTTCGGCGTCGAGTATTTATGTCACAGCGGATAGGCAACAGAAATATAGAAGGTTAATTCTCCATCGGCCCAAATACTCCAGTCTCTGTTCGTGTGAATAATGAAACTCTCATACAATTCACAAGGTAAATATATATCTTTGTATTGAATTGTATTCAACAATAACTGGCAAAACATCGAAAAACAATAGCCCTCACAGCTACCTTACTAATCATCCTTTCCTCACAGATATTCATAACCAACTGTCACTTTCAACTGACAAATCCTCAAGATTCCATTCATCAGTCTTGAGACAGCGCCATCTGGTGTCAAACATATCACACTGCAGTTCATCTCAAACTGCAATAATACATCTTGTGTTGACTCATGAATTACTTTTCAAATGCAAGAATCTGACATGTCCTCTATCATGGGGACAATCTTCATGCTACCATTCGTCATGCCTGTGAAGACCCAGTCATGTTTCTGAGGCTCAGTTGTACAATGCATTCAATATGATGATGGTGCAATGCAAAGTTGTTCCCTATATTACAAAATATGGTATGTCCTACCAGTGAAAATGTATTATGTGGAACAGAGGTAGAGAACAATATCATGTGATGAGATTCTCACACAGGAAACTCAAAATGTACCTAGGAGATGGGTCAATAGAGAGAAGTTGACACAGAGCTGTCATTTGAGGGAGTTACCTTCATTTAACACTGATCCCAGTGCAATCTGTCCAAACAATGAATGGAATGGTTTCATATCATGAACTGCTCTACCCTGAGCGCCAGCTGCAATTGCCAATTTGCATCTGGCAAACAAGAAACATAATTCCTCATGTTATCCTGGGAGCTTGTTCTGGAGTGGCAGTTTTTCATGCAAGTCTTCTCGTAGCCACATCAGAATAGACTAGAAGACCATGCTAGAGAAGCCAACTATTTTGTTGGAAATTTTCTCATGCTCTTAACATACTAGTAACTAAACAGAATAAGGGACCTGTGTTTGCCAAGTTACTTATACTATGTGCATGTGCTGAGATGACATTCTAGCAGATGATTGATAATATTTTAAAGCCCAGAAGCAAGCTGACAATCTGCATATACCTTTCATGTAAACAACCCGGTTTTTATTCCTTATCATCAGGAAGCCACTAACACATGTCAGAGAGTAATGAGACATGCAAAGTGCAACCCAGGTAAGCTGTATTTCTACGGAAAAGCACCTCAAACAAAGGGGCAGAGTTTTAAAGGGATGCAAGTATTTTTCTATATCAGCCCAATTGAAGCCAACAGCAAGTACAGAAGTAGTACAGCAATACCTTGCTACTGTCAATGAACTCAAGTCTCCTGGGCCAGATGAACTATACACAAAGATATTAAAAGAACTGGCAGAAGTAATTTTAGTACAATTGTTTATAATATTTGTGAATTCCCTGAGAACAGGAGAAGTCTCAACAAACTGGAGAAGAGCAAACGTTGTCCGCATCTTCAAAAACAAAAAAGAAAGAAAGAGGAACCAAAAATTTACCACCCATTCAGCTTGAGTTCAATACCAGGCAAGTTTCCAGAACAGATCATGAAACAGACAGTCAGTAAGAATTTAGAAAGAAAATTCAGTGGTCATTAAAAGTCACCATGGATTTCTCAAAAGCAAGTCATGCCAGCTGAACCTTATTTCTTCTATAGAGTTACAGGCTTGGTAGGTACTCTGAGTGTAGCATATCTTGATTTCAGTGAGGCCTTTGGCAAAGTCACCCATGATATTATTGGGCTAGACCAGTGTTTCCCAACTAGTGTGCCGTGAGCGATCATCAGGTGTGTCGTGGGAAATTGAAATCTCCAATACCCTTTCTTCCCCCTCCTGCCGAACACTTTTTCTTCTCCACTCCGGCTCCCTTCTTCCCAGCCTCGCTCTGCTTGCTTTGCCATGCTTTGCTCACACTGCCGCCATTTTGATCCAAGGAGGCAGCGTGAGCATGTTCAGGAGGGGAGGGGGAGGGAGGGATACGTGGGGCGAGTCTGTGCATTAGCACCAGCACGGGTAATGTCTTCCTCCCTCCCCCCTCCCCTCTTGAAGAAGGGAGCCCAAGTGGAGAAGAAAAAGTCAGTGTTGGGCAGGAGGGGGAAGAAAGGGCGTGAGGGGGGAGGGGGAGGAAGAGGTCTCTGTCGAAAGCTGGCACGGGCAAACTTGGGTCTTCTAGGTGTTTTGTACTCCAACTCCCACCATTCCTAGCAGCCTCAGGCCCTCTTCCTTTTTCCCCCTCAGCCACTTAAGCAGGAAAGGGCCTCAGGCTGTTAGGAATGGTGGGAGTTGGAGTTCAAAGCACTCAGAAGGCGGAAGTTTTCCCATGTCTGTTTGAGGGACCTTAAAGCGGTGAGCCTCCTTCCAACATGGTGATTCTGGATAGAAAACAAGCAACATCACAAGACATTGTTTGAGTCCACAGTGTCCTCTGGGTGTAGGTGAACTACAACTTCCAAACTGAAGGTCAATTCCCAAGCAAACCCTTTCAGTACTTTCTGTTGGTAATGAGAGTTCAATATGCCAAGTTTGGTTCAATTCCATTGTTGCAAGAGTTCAGGATGCTCTTTGATTCTGTGTTAACTATAAATCCCAGAAACTGTAACTCCCAAATGTCAAGGTCTATTTTCCCCAAACTCCACCAGTGTTCACATTTGGGCAAATTGAGTATTCATGCCAAGTTTGGTCCTGATCCAACATTGTTTGAGTCCACAGTGCTCTCTAGATATAGGTGAACTACAACTCCAATGCCCACCAAACCCTTCCAGTATTTTCTGTTGGTCTATTTTGACATTGCTCCCGTTTTCAACCACATATCTGTGTGAGATGAGCTACTCTAGCTTGACTGCGATAAAAACTAAACACAGAGAGAGACTGACAGCTGTTGAGCAAGACCTTTGTGTGTGTCTTTCTGCCATTCCTGCCAGGATATCAATGTTGTGTTCATCGAAACAGGTCCAGGTTTCACACTGCATGTATAAATACATTTAAAAATATATTAACTATATGTATTACTGTGTTAGAGTGTCATTTTGTGTCATTTTGGTTGGTGGTGTGCCCCAGGATTCTGTAAATGTAAAAAATGTGCCACGGCTCAAAAAAGGTTGAAAAATACTGGGCTAGACAATACTGTTCTTAGATGGATTGGTTGACTTGTCAAACTCAAAGACTCCTCACCAATGACCTCTTATTTTGTCTAGTCCTATCCAACATTTTTATAAATGACTAAAATGATTCAATATAGGGCATGCTTATCAAATCTGCAAATGACAACAAATCAAGTGGGGTATCTTATAGGCTAGAGTACAATATCAGAATAAAAAATGCCCTCAATAAGTTGGAGAGCTGGACCTCAAACGAACACAATGAATTGCAACAGGAAGAAATGTAAGATATTACACTTATTCAGAAAAATAAATGCACAGATCTAGAATAAATGACTTTAAAATAGTACATATGAAAGAGAATCTAGAAATCTTAATAGCCCATAGGCTGAACATGAGTCAACAGTGTGATGTGGCAGCTAAAAAATACCAATGCAGTTCTAGGCTGCATCAATAGGAGTCCAGTGTTTAGACTGAGGGAAGTAATAGTCCCACTGTATTCTGTTGTGGTCAAATCTCACCTGAAATACTGTGTCCACAGTTCAAGAAGGATATTGATGAGCTGAATGCAATAAGGAAAGTAGAGCAGGCTTGTCTTCTTCAGCTCCAAAGAGTAGTACATGTAGCCATGGATTCAGACTATGGGAAAAGTGATTGCAGCAAAGCATTAGAAAGAACTTTGGGGTGATAAGAACAGGTTAGCTGTGAAATATGCTGCTTCGGAGTATAATGGCGTATAATTCTTTGGTGAAAAGGATGGATGGCCATTTGGTGGAAGTGATTTGTCTGTATGGCAGGGGTTTTGACTGGATGGCCTTTGTGGTCTCTTTCAGTTTTCTCTTCAAGCTAAACAGAAGATACTTTAAATAAAAACACCATAAGAAATTTTAATGTTGAATTTCCTCTTGCAGCTTGTTTAAACTGACTTGTCTTGATTCCATGCACCTGCAATTCAAGAAGATGTCCTCCTGATACACATCACATATAGGAAGAATCTGCCCATATTAAGAAGGAATGCCTGCACTCAAATTTCACTCCTTGCTGAGTGTATACTGTCATAAATATGATTGCAAGCACTTGCTGTCAACTTCGCTTACTAGAAAAGCCAACTTTTCTGGTAAAATTCCTTATTCTACATCATGCCCTGCACTCTCTTGAAATCCGGTACAATTTTGAGGCATATTTGCAAGGATATTATTCTTGAAATATGCTGGTAATATACTGGATGAGATATTAATTAAAATATTCATACATACATACAGACTAATACATTCATACAAAAATTATATTTGGAGGGGAATTGTATTCTGAATTGTACACTAACCAACTATTATTTTGACTGCATGATGATCTCCCATGGGTAACTGTAATCCTAATGAATATCAAATAACCTGTAATTGGTTTTTGAAAAGCAAATGTTCTGTAAGCCACCAGCAGTAATCTGCTGCCTTGTTCCCAACTAACTCTTATCCTATTGAAGCTGATCAGGTTCCTCCCAATTTTGAACATGCCCAACTGCAATCCTATCTCAGATTCCAGAAACAGCTCCTTCACCCGCACTACTACAAAGTAGTTCTCTACCCCCAACCCCTGCCGCCATAACCACAAACAAGCAGGTATGAGTGAAACTGCAAAGAGGCCTTGAAAGAGGTAGACCTTTTCACATTTTCAGTTAGCTTGAAGTTAATCTTTGTAAAACGGAGGAGTTATAACCGATAAAGATGACCAAGTGACTACATAGGAATTGGCAGTCTGAAAGTTGTATGCAGGCGGAGTTTCTTCCAACCACATTGTCACACCAGGGCTCTAAAGTGGGTAGCCCTGCATGTCTCTCACCTTCAAAATCTGGGAAATGTAGTTAGGGCAGGACCTTTTGAATTCTCAGCTACAAAGGTCCTTGCATTCCCAAACTACATTTCCCAGAATTCTATAGGTGGCAGAAATGTGGGGCTTTAAAGCTGTGGTGTGATAATATGGTTAGTCTGGATCAGTATGCAAAGGGATCTTATAGTATCTCTGAGACCGAGACAAAAAGTTGATATAAGCTTTCATGGACTGAATCATCTGATGATGTAGACTTAAGCTTATGCTACCAGCTTCTTTCTCTCATTTAGTCTATAAAAATTTAATGCTAACAACTTCTGTATCTTAGCTAATCTCAAAGGAACTACGGGAGCCCTTTGCCTATGGATCCAGACAAACATGGCTATGCCTTCGATTTCTACCTCTTTGGACTAATATTGGATCTAGAACCAGTAGTGTCTCTCTTTGGGCCAAGGGCTCTTGGAATCCTCTACGAATGTAGTTACAATGTCACCCACATTTTTCCCTCCTCAGATTTGGAAGTACAAATCAGAACTTGGAATGATACATTTTGAATGAAGTACTTTGTGTGCTTGGTACTCTTGCCAAGTGAATAAGTGATTACTGTTACTTCAGTCCAGAAAGGTAATGTGCAGAGTTACTATGAGCTACTATGGTAGTCACCATTCATTATTTTAAAAAATGCGCTCCCCCAATCACTTGTGCTAATTGAGTTACCTGAACTGGCCTCAAGTGTTCTAGAGAAGCACTCCTACTCTTCTCCAGACTGCTTCATAGCTCACATAATAATAATAATAATACACTTTATTTATATTCCGCTCTTCTCACCCCGAAGGGGACTCAGAGTGGATTACATCACACATATGGCAGACAATCCCTGTCGGAACACATACAGTTACAATACAACACATACAATTTTTGAAGGATTTCTTCTGGCTATCACATGGTGCGTCATTACGTCACAAGGGGGTGCTGTTGCTTCATCCTCATGACGGAGGGCCTCTGTTCCTCTGTTTCGCATTCCACCTTCCGACCGTTGATCTTTATTTATTCAGGTGTTGTGAAGTCCTTACTGAAAAGAATCCTCCCCCGCTTTTTGCAGGTTCCCAGTTCATCTAATCACAGTTGTTTTCGAACTGTTGGGTGAACAGTGGACAGGGCTCACAGCTGGGTGTCCAAGCCAGCTTGGGAATCGAACTGGCAACCTTCAGATTGCAAGCACAGCTGTTCTTACCACTGTGCTATCTCTCCTGCCCTGTATTAGCCCCATCAGTATATATGCCCAGGGTACCACCTCTTAACCCTGTCCATGTATCCTATTCTCTTTCTTCCTAGTGGCAGAATACTATCTATGATTTGGGAAGCAGGTAGGAATAACAGGATAACTTTTGGAAAGTTTGGTTTTAATGTTCAGTCAACCACAGACTTTAGTGTTGCGCATGTTTTCAATGTATCTCTTCCTCCTCCTCCTTTATCTGTTTCTGTCTCTGTCTTCCCTCAGCTAGCTGTTCTCATGCTCCCTTCTATTATTTACTTGCTGAATCACACCCCACAAAGAGGAAGAATGGGGCGGTTATCTATATAACCTTTCTTCCTTCATTTCCCATTGCTCAGACTGAGGGTGCATCTACACTGGTAGAGAAGGTTAAAGACAGCAACACTACAACTCCCACCATTCTGTAAAATGAAATCATACCAATTAAGTAGTGTCAAAATTGATTAGTCTATAGTGTAGATGTAACATGAACCAGGCGTTTAAATGCATTGTTTTCACTAAGGGTCCTTCCACACAGTCATATAACCCAGTGTCACGATGCAAGACCTAGGCCGGCCCCTTAATCACACACACAGAGACGATAATCAGCTAACTACTTTATTGAAGTATAAAAACAGTTGAAAAGGTAATTGTCCATAAAAGTATCAAAGTAATCCAAAAGTAAAGGTAAAGTCCAAAAGGCAAACTTGGCAGTTCTTTCAAAAACTTGGCAAGGCTCCGCTTAGCTAGCGGATCAGGAACAAAGCAAGGTTACAAGATAAACTCTTCTTGGCAGGCCACTAGCCCCAAACTTAGCTACGTGGTCTTGGCTTCGCTACACATCTGCATAGGTGAGACGTGGCCGAAGTACTGAGGATTCGTTCCCACGGATCCTATACTTAATCCCCTTGACGAGGCCCCCGACGCTCTAGGCTTCTCCTCCTCCAATCTGTGTTGCGAGCCCTCGGTCGGTCTAGGCTGTGGAACCAACCCCTCCTGCTAGCCTCAATGCTCCGTCTCCTATCAAAGGTTCGACCTTGCCTCCCAGCACCTGCTTCCCTTTCTTCGTGAGAGTCAAACTCCCCATCTGCTTCCCGGGCCTCTCCCTTGATTGTTTCCCACATCCTCTCCTGCGAACCTCGCCCCCCCCCCCAGCCGCTCGTAATCTTCACTATCAGTGCTTTCGAATTCCAACTGGCCTTCCTGCTGTTCGTAAGGGTCAGGCCAGCCGTCATCCCAGGCCAGGCTTTCTGTGGGAGAAGAAGGTCCAGCTATCTCAAAATCCCCTTCTTCTAGCCCCTCCAAATCCTCTTCCGAATCAACTGGCTCCAATGCTAGTGGGACCCCCGGTGCTGCCCCCTGCCCACCAGGCACAAACGAGAACTGGTGTGCTACACCCAGAATATCAAGGCAGAAAATCCTTGGGGCCCCTTCCACACAGCTGAATGAAATCCCACATTTTCTGCTTTGAACTGAAATATATGGCAGTGTGGATTCAGATAACCCAGTTCAAAGCAGATATTGTGGGATTTTCTGCCTTGATATTATGGGTTATATGGCTGTGTGGAAGGGCCCTGGGTCCACACTGTCATATATCCCAGGTCAAATCAGATGATATGGGATTATACTCATCTGTGTGGAAGGGGCCTAAATTCCTTTTAGAAGACAATAAGGAGAAACACATGCCTTTCCCAGTGAAATGTAGAGAATTATAGTCCCAGCTGATGTAGACACAGATTTGTAACTCTTTTCCAACCTGTTCCTGTAAAAAGTAACTAATCACTGAAGGAATTCATTAGAAATTCATTGCTTTCACACTCTGCTCCAAATATCCCTGGGAATAATAGGATGCATTTATTGACAATCCATCACTCTGCATTGCTACTTCTCTCAACCTGTCTCATCAATTTGCAACTTTAATAATGGGAGTTGTAGAGAAACCATGTCTGGTAGAACTCAGGTTGAGGAGGGCTTGTGTGAAGGATTCAAGCCTTTAGATACGGTCACATAGATAAAATAATGGAGATGTGCTGACATAGATGCTGTGTCTGAGATTCTAAAATCATCTATGTATCTGTCAATAAATAAATTGAGTGACTTGGCATAAAAGCAACTTCATACATATGAACATCCCACATGTTTTGGTTTATGTGGTAATGCTCCTTAGTTTGGTGGCTTGGTTTCATTTAAAGACATCTGCTTGCTTAGTTGGAAACTCTGCTTCAATTGGGATACTTTTTAACAATGTGACATCTCTAGAGGGTTACCAACAGGTTTTATTAATGGTATATGCTCTGGGCTCTGACTTTCCACTCAACAGTAAACAAGAGAGGAATGTTTATTATGTTCACCGTAAAGACTATGCTCTCTAAGATTCACTTAGCTAGTTTAGTATTGTCAAGATTAGAACAAACAGGTACAAGTAAACAGAAGAGAAGACAAACTAAACAACGACTACTTTTTGGAAAAAAATTGGGGGAAGATGGAATGAAAAGAAGAACCAAAGAACCAAAACATGTAAAGCCAATATCTATTTTCAACCTGACCAAAAATCTATGTGTTCCAGTTTCCAGACCCAATATATTCTGAATGGACAATTGACAGGGATATTCCATGACATTTTGCTCTCCGAGGAAGGATAGGAAACAGCAGCCTTTGAACTAGCTCTAGCCAAGGTTATGGTTGTTAACTGCTTTGATTCTGACATTGACTTATTGTGTCTCTAAGGATGGGGGACCTCCAAGTCATCCTATTATCTTGCTCTGCTGGGTGACACAAACTAAAGGTTGTAGATTCCCTGTATGAGTTTTTCCAACTGCAACACAGTATTCCTCTTTTCTTATAGCCTTCTACATTGGCAAGCATTAATGTATTTTCTAATATTATTTGAATTCTGCAAATCAGTTATGCATGTAATGCAAATCTGCATTTAACACTTGAGAGATTTAGTAGTAATCTTTCTTCTATTATTATTATGGAATCATAAAGTTGGAAGACACCACAAGGATGAATCTAGTCCAATCCTCTTCTATGCTGAAAAAATGAAGGTTTTATTTATTTATTCAATGTCATGCATACATGTGAAAACCAAAGCATAATATATAGACAATAAGATATAACTATAAATGTAAAACATTAACCATATTTAAAAATAAAGCATAAACAACATTTAGACATTAACACATAAAACTAAAACAGCAACAGTAAAATAATGTATTGAAACCAACCCATTAAAACAACACAATTTAAAAATAATCATAAGAAACACGTCATCCAGAATCATAATCTGAAGCCGTTCCAGTAGAATGAGTTCTGTTTGAAAGACTGAAAATCTAACTGTATTTTTATTAGATGTTGACTAGGAGATGTAAAGTCCAATGTAAAATTAGTTGTGGGGCTCTTGAACTCCTCTAATCTCTAGTTTTAAATAGCTTTCCATCAATCAGAAAGGTCTTTCCCAGCCTGTCCTAACCCTGGTGTACTCTAAAATGCTGGATAACTCCAGTCATTCAAACCTAGCATAGCATAGACAGTGTGACTCAAGATGAAGTAGAAACCAGAAAATATTTATCTGCTGTATTTGTGATACTGTTTAACATCTCAGTTAATTGATGGGAAAGATCAGAGTGAGCTTGATTGGAGACTGTTGCTGTTGAAGATTCTGCATATTGATAGCTATTGTGGGAGTCAGATAGTATGCTGAGTGTAGAAAACAGTAGAGATCTGTATTGGTGGCTCATGGCAGACGAGATGAGGAAGTTCAGGATAGAAGAGACTTTCAGCCTGATAGAGCTACCCCCATGCCCTGTTGTGTGGGCAGAGAAAAAAATCCATTGATGTGATGTTTCCTCCCAGAAAACTCAAATCCCTAAAGTGTATTAAACATAATCCCCCTAAAGAACACTAGCCTGAGTTCCAAATAGAGACCATTAAAGAGACATTCTGTGCATAACAAGCAGGACTTAATACAAGAAGGAAAGGCAGAAGCCAACTGCCAGACATTAATGGGTCAGTAAGAACAACACATTAAAGACTCGTTTTTTAAAAAAAGCAGCCAGGATGTTAAAATCAATTGGCAATGAGTTTGCAGATACTAACATAATCACTCAGTTAATTGCTAAGGTTTGGGGCAACAAAAGGGAGGGATTATTATTTTAAAGCTATAGATAGATGAATTATGAATAGTGCCTCAAAAAGAGATCAGCGATCAGCTAGAGAATGCTGGGGGGCATTTGGAGCAATTTCTTTCCCAAGGCCTTGCTTAGCTTGGAAGTCATTAAATCATTCTTTGCTGAGTGAAAATCTCCTGACTTGAAATCTGCCAATGCACAGATGTTTGAAGCAAAGATAATAATGTCAGATCCAAGCTTTCTCCCTCTTTCTCTCTCTCTCTTGCTCTCCCCTCAGTCCCCTCAATCTTCACAAAAAAAGACTTTTAAAAATTGCAATTGCCTCATTAGTTGCAAGCCAAAGCTCTTGAACTTTCTAGTAGTTTCTGATTAACATATACAAATGACTTTCTGAAGATATGCCAGGTCCTAGGCTTGCTGTTGCAAAAACAGCTAGGGGTAAACTTCTGCAGCCCAACCAGACTATTTGCATTTATTTCAAGACCATTTTAAAGCTCGTTTCAAGCTAACCTCCTGAAGAGTTGCAGAGATCTATGCCTGGTTATTTGTTTATTTCATTTATATCCCATCTCCCCCAGTGAGCTCAGCAACTGACATGCCCCTCTTCTTTCCTGCTTTATACTCCCAACAATCTTGTGAACTTGGGCAGGTGAGAGAGAGTGACTGGCTCAAGATCACAGATGGTTTTAGGAGAGGAACCTGAATGTTTGAAGTCTGAATCTAACACTCCAACTGCTACACCCTGTGGGCTGCCTAATGTCCCACTCTCTCCCATGATGTTACTCCATGAAATGTACTTTCAGTGTCCCAGCCTAGATCCAAGTGAAATTAATGACAAATGTTGGCATTAACAAGCTTTAAGCACAATTTCTTTCAATCTTAATTCAGTACTTTCATTTTTATTCTTTATCTGGAAAGGCTGCTTGCTACCAAAATTAGTCTCAAACCAATGTCATTTGAGCAGTGTGATTATAGACAACTGTGATGTGGAAATACATAAGAACATAAGAAGAGTGCAGCTATACATTAAATCAGGGCAGTACCAGGGAGAGGAAAAATTGCAGCATTTTTTCTTATTAATGCTCCTATACTAAAGATGTCAACTGAGATGCTACATCACAGTTTACATTTTTTCTAACTTTATGAATCTGTAACTGTATTGTAGAGACACAACTCAGCCCTGTTAGTGAATTGTAAAGATGTGCATCAGGCAGTTCTCATGCACATCTTGTGCTTCTTGTGTGCTTTGAACTTTCAAGCTGCTGTCCTAGTTGCACCAAGGAGAACGACATTGGTGCCCACTTTGATCAGGCCACAGTACATCAGGTTATGTTTTGACTTACGTTGACCCATACAATTAAATCATCCTCTCAAACCAGAAGATCTGTGTCTCTCATTAGTAGGGAAAAATACCCCCAAAATGTATGGCAATTCAGCCCTTAACAATGGCAAAAATGGCCCGATTTAAAAAAAATCAAGGTATGCCAGAACTCACACTATAATTTAGAAACAGAATTGAACTTCCAGGAGACTTCCAGGAATGCAATTGAAATCTATTTTTCAACCAAAGAAATGTCTGCCTTCTTTTCTACAACCATGCCACCAAAATTATGCAACAGTGAAGCAAATTTGTTGTGAGACAAAGGCCCAATGATTTTGCCAGGTTCACTTCAGTATCCAATTGTCCAGTAAACTTTGGGGATGTGGGTCTGTGAAGGATAAATGTTCTTTTTTTCCTTTCTTTACAATTTTTTCCTAGTTATAAACTGATACCAAACTTTGCCTACTTCTTTACAAATATGCAAAGTATACAGATATATGATGGGTGACACCTAACTTGAAGGGGATCTAGAAGTCTTAGTAGACCACAAGCTGAACATGAGTCAAGAGAGTAATGCAGAAACTCAAAAAGTTGATGTGGTTTGATATTCAATTATCCTTAGATGTTCTTACTTTTTAAATTCGGAATGCCATTAATTCACTTAATAAAAAACTTTTTTTAAAACTAAAAAAAGAAAGAAAAAAGTCAATGCAATCCTAGACTGTATCAATAGGAATGTCAAGATCAAAGGAAGTAATATTCACACTCTATTCTGTTTTGGTCAGGACACACCTGGAATATTGTATTCAGTTCAGGGCACTACAATTCAAGAAGGATATTGAGAAACTAGAACATACCCAGAAAAGGGCAACTGAAATGACATTATCAAAGGTTTGAAAGCCAAGCCCTACAAGGAAAAGCATAGGGAACTGGGTATGTTTAGCTTGGAGAAAAGGAGGCTGAGAGGAGACATGTTACCCACATTTAAATATTTGAAATGATGTCTCATTGAGGAGGAGGCAAGCTTAGTTGCTGCCATTCTAGAGATTAGAAGCAGAGCAATGGATTCAAATTGCACAAAAAGAAATTCCACCTGAAATTTAAGAAAAATGTCTTTAATGTAACAGCTGTTCAGCAATAGTCATGCCTCCTTCTGTAATACTTTTAAATCAGAGGCTGAATGGTCATTTTCCACTGATTTGGTTGTATTTTCCTGCACAGTAGGGGATTGAGAAGTCTGTTTGCCTGTCATGCATCAGAAGCAGAGCCCCTTTTGTCATTCCTCGTCACCTTTAGGGCAGGCTTACATTGGCTTGCATCGCTGCTGGCTGCTAATATTGGCTTGATAAGGACATTTATGAAGATGCAATAGTGCCCTTTTCAGTACTCTGGGCTACAAATCCATAACTCCAGTAAAGAATATCAGTTGCAATGTTGGAATGCAGTATAGCACAATAACTCTAAAAACACAAAATAAAAAAGACAGTATATATTCCTCTTGTGATATACTTTGGAATTAAAAAGAAATCAATTCAAGGATGACAATAACATATTGTAGCTGGTTTAAGGAATTTTCCAAGGCAAGGGGGAAAATCATTTGAATATTTTTCAAAAACCATGAGAACTACAACAAAAAAATACAACCACTTCCCAATACATTTGCCACATTTGGATATTTTCACTACTATAAGACAAGGTAGGATAAGATAAGACAGATGGGTGGACAGACAGACATCATCAGTATAACATCTTCACTCTCACCCAACGAAGAGCGAGCACTGTCATGCAGACTGTTCTGAAAGCTTGCGTGAGAATGACAGCTTATATGTTCAGAAACAAATTGCTACAATTAGGTGCTTAAGTTAAGTTATGTGTGTACAAGAGAATGATACAATGCATTCTTTGTTTGTTAAAGGCAGGTTGCTGACTTGTAAAGAGTGATTCTGAAATTCTGACTTTAACCTTGTTTGTCAGTTTGTCACATTGATCCACTTCAGCCTAATAGGAGAAGACAGCTTTTGTGAGTCATGCTGCTGGGAGAGAGAGAAAAAGGTCCACAGTGCAGCACTTGTGAGTAATCAGGAATGCCGCAAACACCCACAGCCCCATACAAAGAACAAGAAGTCAATAATGGAAACAGCAACACTCTTGTAGAATCGCTTTGCACCCAAGGGTGAAACAACAAGTGCCAATCAATAAGAGATTGGTTCAGCATCTTTGGAATACTCACTTGCTCACTTTCACTATCCAAGGCTCTCCAATAGACCACCACAAGTCCTAAAGATAGCTGAACTTGAGCCTCACTGAGAGGTATCCTCTTTGACTATCTTCTCTGTGACAGAAGTCCAAAGTGCAAAATTATCTGATTTCTCTTTAGAGTTAATACTAAGAATGGACAAAGTGCTCTTTAGAGCCACATGTGACTTATTACACTTTTTGTCCCAGCCCACCCAGACTATCACGGGCTACCATTTTTTCTGCCTCCATAAATATTATAGAATTAATATAGGCCCATGTTGCCCCAACAATTAAAATTGAATACCGTACTGTAATTATATAATGTGAATGGGCTCTAGGGGTGTATCTACACTATAGAATTAATGTAGTTTGATACCACTTTAAATGGCATGGCTCAATACTATAGAATCATGGGAACTGTAGTATACCAGGTATTTTAGTGTTATCTGCCAATTAGTGTTGGTGCATCACTATAAATCCCAAAATTTCATAATATTGAACCCTGGTATTTAAGTAGCATCCAACTACAATGCATATGCATCCCTAAACCTCATCCGTACCATTCATTTGGCCACACATATTGTTGTAGTAGAACCTGTGAGTAACGTTGCAAACAGGAGTATGGGAGCAAGATTCAGGGGATGAGCAACAAAGGAAGAGGATCCGGGATATACTTATGGAGCCCACAGATGAGGATTATTTTGAGGGATTTTCTGGGAATGATGGGTCTGAGAGTGAAGAAGAAAGCATGGAAAGGGATGGGGAAGAAACAGAGGTTGGCCTGGATTAGACTAGGGTGAGAGAGGTGCAGGCTGTTTGCGAGGCACCAACAAGTAGTGACACATTTGAGGGGTTTTCTAGGGGTGAGGACTGGCATTCTGGGGATCCAAGTGAGTCCTGGGGAGAATTAATTCTTGACAGGAGAAGGGGCACTTGGAGGGGAAGGCAAGGAGCTTCACATGAAGATTTGGCTGCAGCTGGGGGTCATAATGAGCAGGCGTTGGCCACTTCATCCTCTGAGGAGGATTTGTAAGAGAAAAAGGAGGCTTGGGAACAATGGGAATTCGCAGATGGCACGGTGTTGATGGTGTTCATATGCTCTGGGTGCTGTGTACTGGGAAAACTCTTTGGGAACCTGCTGCTGCCTGTTCATGTTGGTGTTGGTGTGCTGATATTTGCTTTGATCTCCTGTTGACTGTGTATCAACTTGGACTGGCTTCTCGTACTGCGGACTTCTCTCTCCCTGACTTGGAACGGCTTGGTGTGTGGGCGCTGACGCTAGGACTGCATCCCCCGTGACGACTCTGGACTGCTTGGACAACACTTCTATCTTTGTAGGACACTTCTTATGACCTTTTGTTTGTCCTTTTCGCCCTGTTTCATTCTGTTCCATTGTTCAAATTGAGTTTTTGAGTGTGTTTTACTTGCAAGTGGCAGTTTGTTTGTTTTGCCACTTATCTGGTGTTTGAAATAACATTTTGCACTGAATTGAAGTGTTTTTTGAGTTTTTGGGTGATTTTACAACCCTTTGATAAGACTGTAATAAACTCTATTTTGGATCCACATCTTGGTCTGGCCCTTTAAGGTGTTTGGTCTCGACTCATATTCTAGTAGTATTAGAGAGTATGCAGAAGCAGACTGCCAACTTTATCTGATTTGGGGCGCATTACCCAACATAATTAAACAGTTTGACACTACTTTAACTGCATAGCTCAATGCTTTGGAAGCAAGGAGGTTGTATCTTTTTAAGCCTTCTCTGCCAAATAGTCCTGGCATCTCACGAAACTTCAAATACTATGAGACATGGCACTTAAGACTTCATCCAATGCAGTCTTCTCTCCCTTCTCTCCATCTTCTCTTTGTTTCTCAGCACTGCCGAAATGGAAGCCCACAGAGGACTGAAGGGCACTTCTGGTGGTTGCCCAGGAACTCTCTTGCAGTAAGGGTTACCGAGGGAGAATTGTGTTTCTAGGAGTCGGGTGCTACCCGACTCCAACCGACAGAAGCTGGGGAGAAACTGCAGAGAAGAGGGAAAAGTGGGGAAACTACACTTCTACTGTGTGTATGCACCCTCAGTTCTGTTTTGCATTTGGGGAGGGATATTCAGCACCTTGAAGATCCATGGGGCAGAAAATTGGTTTCTAGATTCACTACAGTTAGTCCAGTGGTTCTCAACCTGTGGGTCCCCAGGAATTTTGGTCTACAACTCTCAAAAATCCCAGCCAGTTTACCAGCTGTTAGGATTTCTGGGAGCTGAAGGCCAAAACATGTGGGGACCCACAGGTTGAGAACGACTGAATTAGTCACTTTTGATCTAAGCACAGATCAGTTTTCTCTTCACATCCAATTACTGGCCCAGAGGTTGGGAAGGTTAAGACAACGTCCTCAAGCAACAGGTTTGTTAAGTTATGAAAGGGTAGATCATTTTACTTATTTAATATGAAATCACTGCCATCTTTTCTAGTGGCTATTGGTAAGATAATTTGCCCAGTTCTGAATACTGGGCAGGTGCAAAGAGTCACTTATCTCTCTACCTCAGTCTTGGGCTGTCCTTGTCACATGGCACCAACTCTAATGCTCAACTTATGAGATGTCCTTTGTTTCTAGTGGTATACTCTTCATTTCTAAGTACTTTAGACATAGGCTAGAATATGAATAGATTGAATCTTGCTAGAGATATAAATATGTATACACCTCAATTCACTACATGTTATTTGCTTGTTCCTTTTTTTCCTTCAAAATCTCCACAGTAGCCATTTTCAATTTTTATTTGAGGATAATAAAATGAGCTTGGCACAGGGCACTTCCTGTGGATTAATGGCTGACTGAGGTTAATGGCCCTTGGCTACACTCTGGGCCATCAACTCCTCCCAGCTGGCCATTAATCCACAGGAAATGCCCAGCACTAGGACAATTATGGCTTTATTTGGAATCTTCTTTCAAAAGGAAATCAGAATATTTCAGTGCTCCAGCTGCATTTGTGGAGCTTGTGGTGCTGAATCCACTAATGTTTCTTGTTTTTTCTACTTAATGGTGACTTAGAGTATTGAGCTTTAGTTTTTTTTACACCTGTAAAAAGGAGTTCATTGAGAACTGTGCAGTCTTGATTTAGTAAAATGCACCAAGTGCTCTGACTTCACCCATATTGGATTTTACTCATTACTTGAAGAGCCATAAGGTATAATTTTGAAGTATAACTGTTAGACTAGACATTAAACCTACCTTCTGTCACAGAAACCCACTGGTGACTTTGGGCATGTCAAACTCTGTCAGACCCAAGATAAAAACAATGGCCAGTCTTCTGTAAATAGATCAAAAACCCCAAAGATGCACTTGATTTGAAGACTGAAAACCAACAGTGTTGAACGAGGACTCTCGGAGATTGTGGTCTATCTCCCTCTGCTCAGCCATGAAAAAATGCTGGGTTTTCTTGGGAAAATCACACTCTCTCAGCCTCAGTCCTACAAGCAAAATGCTAGGACAGTCTTTCTCAACCAGTGTGCCGTGGCACACAAGTGTGCCGTGACGGACCTCCTGCTGTGCCGCGAGAAAAGCTCTCTGCCCCCCTTCCTCCCCCCTCCTGCCGAACTCCTGCTGGGAGTGGCGGGCAGTGGCGAAGAAAAAGAAGGGGCCGGGGCACCGCCTCCTTCGGCCATTTCCCCAGCCAGCCTCCAATCCGCCATGACTCCCACCATGACTCTCGCCCCTCGCTCGCTGAAGCCGCATGGAGGAGGAGCCCTGCCCACTGAAGCCTGTCCACCGCTCATGGTCCTCCTCTGTAGGAGAGCTGAAGCTGGGGGAGGGGCGGGGCACGGCACGGCCTGGCTCTGCCCCCTCCCCCGGCTTCGGCACTCCCAGCAGCTGCTCCAGCCTTGAGGGGACAGTGCCAAGCCAGCATTGTTCTGGCTCTGGCACCGCTGGCTTGGCACTGCCCCCTCAAGGCTGGAGCAGCTGCTGGGAGTGCCGAAGCCGAGGGTAGGGGGCGGGGCATGGCACAGCCTGGCTCCGCCCCCTCCCCAGCTTTGGCACTCCCAGCAGGCCACCAACCCCCAGCCATTCTTTACTGTGTTAGAGTGTCATTTTGTGTCATTTTGGTTGGTGGTGTGCCCCTGGATTTTTTTAATGTTAAAAGCGTGCCGCAGCTCAGAAAAGGTTGGGAAACACTGTGCTAGGATATAATTGCCTTCAGTCAGAGTTGAAGGCACACAGCAACAAGGAAACATTTTAGACAATTCCCATGCTAGTGTGTTGTAATAATTATTGCTCTGAGTTGGCATCATCAAAAGTGGATGAGAGATGAATTTTTTAGGCTTTTGAACTTTTCCCCCCAATCAGGAGTGACTTGTGAAACTGCAGGTTACTTCTGGTGTGAGAGAATTACCCATCTGCAAGGACATTGCCCAGGGGACACCCAGATATTTTACCATCCTGTGGGAGGCTTCTCTCATGTCCCTGCATGAGAAGCTGGAGCTGCCTGATGGGAGCTCAACCCACTCCCCAAATTCAAACCACCATCCATTCGGTCAGTAGTCCTGCCAGCACAGGGGTATAATCCATTGTGCCATCAGGGATTCCCAGCTTTTGCTACCATCTGTGCATAAAGGCTGAATTTTTATAATTAAGTTCTTCCACCAAAAAACATTTCAAAAGTACATTCTATTAGAGGAAAATGTAACAAAACGTATGTAAGTAAAAGTAACATTAAAATGCAGTTAACACATAAGCTTTTTTTATTTTAGAAAACTACATATACTAAGAAACCCAGTTACAGAAATGTGTATGATTTTTTTGGTGTTGATTTTATTTTAAATGAAAACCAGATGTCGAAATGAGATGAAAGGAAATTGAGATGGGCTGGGGGAAGAGGAGAAGTTGAACAAAAAGAAACTTGGAAGATATGTGCATCTCTAACCTGAAATGAAAGAGTCGATTTTATTTTAAAGTCTCTTATAATCAGGCAGTGTTGTATATGAAGCAATTCATTCACTAATGGAGGAAGCAGGACAATATACAGCCTCAAAGAAAGAAAGGCTTTTTATATAGTTACAGAACTCTCAGTGATGTGATAAAATAGTCTAATAGTATGTGTAGGCTAAGCAAGGTGGGTGCAGTAAGGACAAAACGATAGTAACACTAATAGTGCTCATTTAGAAGCCTGGATTCACTACTTTCATTATTTTCTTTATATGAAATTCAGGACTTATAAAAATATGTCCCTGAGTAAGATAACTTATTTATGAAATGGGTGTAGTCAAAGATCTGGGAATGGCCACTGCTGTAGAAGAAAACTCTATTTCCCTCTCACTTGCGGATATGTTCAGTAAGTATAGAAAATGTAAACTCATTCTCAATTGACAAATGTAACCTCATTCTCAACTGACAACAAAGTTTGTATTAGAATATACAGTGCCCAACAAACTCAATAAATATAAATAACAGTTTTAAGGGTATTTAAGACCTGATTTTAGTTTGGTTGTATTTTTCAGACTCCATAACCTACCCTATATATTTGTGTATCGTTCAAGATTTTAATAAAAAAACATCAACCCAAAAAACTAGGGTTGACTATCCATGGATCAATATGAGTACTGTACCTAACCGTTATCATAAAATACACCCTTCCTTTCTGTAAGTCGAGTGGTGAATAGTCTATTCTGAGAGAACCTAAAAGAAGCATCAACCTCTTTATTCTCTCCATTGCCTCTTGCTTTTTTGAATGTCTGATTGGGCAAATTGTAGTGGTGCCCAGGGGCAGCTGCCCCCCTGAGGCAGCAGTGCTCCCGTCCCCTCTCTGTGGATTGTCCCCCAACTTCTCCATGGAACATATCAAAATCCATAATTTTTTCATGAAAAACTGCCCTCAACTCATACTTGATGTCAACTTATACATGAATATATACAGTAAGTTTCGTAACTAAGTTACTAAGTGATCATAGAAAAATAATTCAAACCCTTACCTTGAAGGAACACACATGTAAATAATTCCTTAAATATGTCCATCTTACCTCTGATTAAAAGCTTTCAAAAACGTTGAAAACTTTTAAATGTTTTGCTAAGCAACAAATTCTACATGTAGTTCAAAAATAACGAATTAAGTACTGTTTGGAGTTGGGATTTAGAAATATCATAGATTATTCCAAATGTTTACCTGTACTATATACTATTCATATATGTACCAAGGTAGGTCTAGGGCTCTAGAAGGAGATTTAATAATCTTTGATTTTGATGAATAGAATATTTTAACAAGTAGAAGTTTATTTGACAGTTAAATCAGGAAGTAAAATAATATTTTTGCTATTGGTTAGGAAGTCAGAACCTATATGCACTTCCTTTACTTGTAGGTATATTTGGGTTTAGTTTTGGCTTTCTAGTTATTGTAATTTTATTTTGTTTTGTTCATGTGGTTATACTCTACAATATATGTAGTTTTATGTGTTCAAATTGGTGTGTGGATAAATAAAATATTTAAAAACAAAGATGGAAACTCCGCCACCCTCTTAAGTATCCTATTTCTTTATCAAACAGTTATTTTATGGTTCTATCATCTACATGACAACACTTCAGATATTTAAATATACCTATCATATCATCTCTCAATCTTCTCTACTCCAAGTAAAAGATATGCAGATGCCTAAGTTGTTTGTGATAACTTGGTTATCATGCCTTTGATTATCTCAGTGAGACTTTTCTGGAACCATTCCTTATTGAAGTGGAATGGATAGACTATTTTACTGAGGTCTGACCAAAGGTGAATAGTGTGCCACTACTAATTCCCTTGATTTGGGGTTGTTTCATGTCTGAACTGAATCGTTCCTTTCTCCTATGAGGTGGAAGGGAGCAAAGAGAAATACATCAGAGTGAGTGAGAGAATATAAATAATACTTCTTTTTGAACAGCTGTCAGGCAGCAGTTTTTAAAAGAATGTCCTCTATCTAGTGACAGGCTGTCCAGGCAGTCCAAATTGATGTCTAAATCAAACAGTAAAGAATCACTATAGCAAGGGAGAACAGAAACTTTCATGTTACTCATTCATTAGTAGTCCCACAGCAACAGTCTGAGGAGTCACACAAGACATGATCCCCTCATTGAGGAGATAGTATGGCATTTATATATATAATAGCAGAAATCTGTTTATTGATTCCAACAAGAATACAACTATTAAACGAATGACATGCATATAAATGTTGAGATACAATGTTCTCATTCGGTTGTCTAGTTGGAACTAACTATTTGATTTGAACTATTACTTCTAAGTTTGTACACAAAATTGGCATATGCAGTTTTGTGTAGATCATTGTCATGCGTATTTCGTCTTCCTTTTGTAATATATTCCCCGCCTCTCCCTCTCTTTCTCTCACCCATTCCCCAGGCCACAATCAGTATTTATCCACCTTGCAAATATCTTTTGGCGGTCCTGGGCATGAGAGATATGTGGTGGCCCTTTCCCGTGGCATATGATATCCAAGAATATAATGGGTCATTGATTTAGTTCAAGGATACCCCCACAGATATTGAAGTCCAATTATATACAATGGTGTACGAAAATGACATCTCTTTTATAAAGTGGTAAACTACTCAACCAGGTGCAAGAAAGAACTTGAAAGTCTGTGAAATGGCAGGAGGCTACAGCAAAATATGTCTACATATAATGTAGTGTTTGGTGTGCAGCAAAATCAAGGACTGCATGTTGCGTTTTTTGCAGATACTTTTGGCCCATTACCTTCCAACCCCTGAAATAACGAGACAGACAACAGTAATTGGATTAAATTAGGGCAACTTTTATTTATTTTAAAGTTACCGATTTAAGTTTAACCTCACTAAACTCAGGTGTCAAGGGAACAAGGTGTGGCCGAAGAGTGCATGAGTGAATATGGGTCTATGGATTACCCTAAACTATTTACGCCACAGATTGGAGACGAATGTCTATTCAGTCTCCATCCCCCACCAAATCCCTCAACACCACCTAACTGTAATTTGTGAAAATTAACTATTGCAGTGTCAGACAGTGAAAACATTCTGGCTCTCTCCATTTGTCGCACATTACCGCTTCACAGCCACTCGAGGCGCGGTATGAATGTCGACCAAATGAGACGAACCCGTGGCCATGCCTGCCACCATTGACTCGCTTAACAGCCTCTCTCCATTTGTCGCACATCACCGCCACACAGCCACATATGGTGCGGTATGATTGCTGACAAAACGAGACGAGGTGAGGCCATGACCGCCACCGTCTAAACAAATCCCTTATTGCCTAAGGAACAGGGCCTTACCTTGCAGTAAGCCCACATCATTGCCTCATCAATGGAGAACCAACACGAAGGAGGGGCTCACCCAAATGCAACCAGGGAATCAAAAAAACCCCATGAAGGGCACGTATCCCTTTCCATTGAACTAACAAATTGTAAAAACAAGGTGCTATCCAAAGAAGGTTCTAGCGTCAATCACTGTTGAAAACAACTGTCCCTGCTTATAGGGATCCTCCATCTCTGCACCTTCACCAACATGTCTGAAACGAGAAAAAACTGGTTAGATTATCAAGCGAATGTATTGCATAAAAACCCGGATTTTCATCTACCCATTCCTTTTATGATGTTTATATTGAAGTCCAACTGTGCAGCTGGAAGCTGCCACAATATTGAATGAATGGGTACCAAATTTACGATGCCCCAGCCCACTTACTCCACTACCTTTTCTGTTATCACCCAGAGTTAAATTTAGTCAATGGGGCCCCGTTTTAATGACCAAAAAGTTACTGGAGAATTGGGACGCATGACATAAACTGTGCTAGGGCTAAAACAGGGCACAATTTTGGATTACTACATCTAGCTAACCTAACAATGTTGCCTTTAGCTCGCTGATCTGTCTTGGAAGATAATCAAATTGTCAAACCATCTGACCAATCTGTATATCTGAATTTAACAATGCACGATGGGATTTGTTATTATTAAGAAGCAACTACCAAACTACTTCGGAAGGCAGCGACAAATTGCTGTCACGTGGCAGCATGAAAACAGAGGTGTTATGGTAAAACTAGCAAATTCTAGGTCAAGTTTGGTTTAAAATCTTCAAAATTGTGTGTCGAGGGTTCATGATCATCACAGAATAGGGCCCAATGACAGGGCCAATCCAACATGATCTTGTGGATGGGGAATCATTAGTGATGTCTGGTAAGCCCTGAGCCTTAATCATTAAGCTAACACTCTCAGTTTAAACTTGATGAAGCCTGGGGACACTCCATATGAATCCTGAAGCGCTCCAACTGCGTGCAAAATAGTGCACACAGGGTATTGTCGAAACCCACAATGTGAAAGGATAAAAAATGAGTAAATTTGCGGCAACAAGATGAAAGTGCTTTAGGCACTCATCACCCAGGGTAACTTAACGTTAGTGTGTGATAACATGGACGTTGAGAGATTATCGCATAGGCTGCACAGCCGAATAGGCAGAGCTCCATGTCCAGAGGAGACCACACGACAACGGGGAACTACTCGAGCAATGCCAGATGGTGGTAATCCCCTGGGTGTGCCATAACAGGGTGGTCACTGTTCAAGGAACCAGTGGCCCACCAAGTACGCTCTGAACCCACTGGCCTGGAGCCTACGATGCCACCTGAGGTGCATCCTTAAAATCATTTACCGCCGTCACAGGATATACTATTAAAGCCAACAGGAAATTCCAACCGATTAAAAAATTAACCTTCCTGACCTGTGTAACCCTGATGAGGTGACGGGTGATCTCACCCGATAGAGCCTCACACCGAAAATGGATTCGTGTGAGGGTTCCCTAACTTTGCTTCAGCTATTGGGACCCCCTGGTCATAGGCTAGGTGATGGAAAGACTTTAGCAGATTTTCACACTCCCAAAACCCCGCAGCCCCGTAAACGAGGGGGGGGGGATCATCGTTGTTCAATCTTCAAACTGAATCAAAAATTGTCAAAACCGCCTCGACCCATCTGCATATTCGAGTATAATGGAGCACGATGGAATTTGTCCGTCTTGGGGAAGGAAACGAACTTGCTATCTTGCAGGCAGCGAAAAATGCTGTCAACGCAGCAACAAGGAACAACAACTGTTCTTGGCAGGACTGGCAAATCCTGGTCCACATCTGTTTCAAACCGCTTAAAAAACGTGGGGTTCCAGGGCTCCCGATCACCATAGGATGGGCCCTGTTGACGGGACCAACCCCACCTGATCCTGAGATGCGGAAAACATTAGTGGTGTCAGGTAAACCCTGAGCCTTCGACCAATAGGCTAATGTTGCCAGTGTAGACCTGATGGAGCCAAATGAAAGGCACTCCTAAGGTGATCTACACAACTGGACCAGGTGTTCGTAAGAAGTGGACTAACCTCAGGTAAACTGTATTGCTGCCATATTTTTGGGCAACAAAGAAAAACAAATAAGAAAAGAAAAAGATCCAGAAGTACAAAATTAGAACATATAAAACTAATTGGAATTTAAAAACTGTGAAACAAACATGGGTGAAAGAGAAAAAACCCAATCTCCGCAGAGATGAGGAATGTACCACATGCAATGGCACAGGGAAGAAGCTTCTAGTCGCTTCCAGGAGCGACCCTGCAATGAATAACTGTTTTCGCATCATGCTGTGCCAGGCAACTGAGGGCACAGGATTTGAAAACTATATACACAGATAACCAATTCTATAGAACTTATATGTTTTCCTTATGTAATTGGTTTTTTTATGTGGATTATGAACGAGCTGACCCACGGTTATTAACAAGCCGTATTGAGTCATGGCCCTTGCAGTGATCTACCAATCCCTTGTTCCACTCCCCTTATGAAGTACCACCGTCTAATCATCAATACTCATGAAGACGTTTGAGGGCCCAACTAATATTTTGTTCTCTTGGTAAGTGACCGATAAAGTAGAGAGTGGATATTTGGTACAATCCTTCTAGCTGATAAGTCTGCGTCCGCAGACTACAAGTTGGCCTGGCCCATAGATGAACCAGTCTCACTAGACAGGTTATTAAATAATAATAATAATAATAATAATATAATACAACGTGGTTTGGGTTAGTGTGTTTTTTCTCGCTAATCAATCCCCCCAACCCACAGAATTCGAACTTGGCGTATCGAGTACCTGTGCCAAATTTGGTCCAATGAATAAAAATATATCCCGCATATCAGAAATTCATGTAATAATTCATAACAGTTGGAATATTCAAGTTATGAAAAACAACAAAAATGATTTTAAGGTAGGGGGTTATCACCACATGAGGAACTGTATTAAAGGGTCATGAAGAACGTTGAGAAAACATGGTTTATAGTAATTCCTCCAACTTGTTCCTTAGCCAGAAAGCTAGGCATCTATTAGATCCCTTTTTGCATAGGATCAGACGTAATGTGGTCGATATAAGTCTGCACTGTGTCTGCCAAGACAGCTCATCCAAACTGCCTTCATGTTGAAAGTTTGGAAGAGAACCATCTCTCAGGCAATACATCGTGCAGAACAGACCATGTCCGCCTTGTAACATAATTATGGACAAACAAAAAAGTCAAGACTCCTTCTGCCCTAGGATGTCATCTTATGGGACCACAGGGTAGGGAAGTAAACTTAAACGAGGGCCGAGGCATGCATGCTATCCCACTGATCCTCGGGAGAAAATTTTTTTGCTTTAAAGAGAAATGGATAATACTGTTAAGTAAACCCATACCCTGGGGAGGTGGGACCTTGATGGATAATGTGTCAGTTGATAAAAGCCAGCCATAGCATGCAATGGCCCCGCCGGGCCCTGCTTTCCAATGATTGCTCTCAAAGGGAAGTTCAAGACAAGAAACAATCATGGCCAGCTAATCGCCTGCCACAAATGTTCTCCAGGCAGGAAGTTAACAGGCTCTTTCAATGTCAATCTCATTATATTTTATTTTGTTTAATATTATTTTATTTATTTTTATTTTATTTTATTATTTTCATGACATTCCTAAAATGGCCGCCAGGCCTTCACAAAAATGGCCACCGAGACCCTGCATTGACCTTCTTAAAATGGCCACCACGACCTTCCTAAAATGGCCACCGAGGCTCCGCCCCGCTGAGGCCGACCTTCCCAAGATGGCGCCCGCAACCCTGCCTCCAAGATGGCCGCCCCCAGGAGCACTGTCTGAACCACGAGGTCAGGAGGCGGTCCAAGGAGGAAGCAAGGCCAGGCGCGCTGCAAGGAGGCAGCGCCAGCGAAAAATGGGACCCAAAACGCGGCGCGCCCGCAGGCAGCGCACCACGGCGCGAGCCCGAGCCTGTCCACGCTCCCCCAACAGGAGGAAGGAATGCCAGCTGCCCAAGGAGCAAGGTCAGGCACCAGCAGGAGGCCACGCAGGGGCAAATGGGCCCCGAAACGCGGTGCGTCTGCGGGCAGCACACCGCAGCGCGGGCCCGAGCCTGGCCATGCCTCCCCAAAGGAGGAAGGAACGCCGGCTGCCCAAGGAGCAAGGCCAGGCACCCAGCAGGAGGCCATGTAGGGGCAAACAGGCCCCGAAATGGGGGGGCGCCCACTGGAAGCGAGCTCAGGCAGTAAAAGAAAAGCAAAGAGGATGAAAGGGCGCTGGCAGCTGAAGAAGCACGGCCAGGCGCCCAGCCAGGGGGCCGCACCAGGCAAAATGCCTCAGGCCTCCCAGCGCACCACTCGAACCCCCAGGCCCCGACCCCAGGAAAATACAATGGGCCTCCCGTAGGCCCAAACCAGGTGAAGATGGGAGGGGATGCCTAGTCCGTCACATGCAAACCTGAGCCCTGCCGACCGAGGCCTAAAAAATAAATTCCTATCTTCTTACTATATATATATATATATATATATATATATATATATATATATAATCATACCTTATTGTATTTTAATCAATCAATTTATATATATTATAATTCAATCCATGATATTAATCAATTTATATAACTCAATCCATGATATTAATCAATTTATATATATTATAATTCAATCTATGATATTAATCAATTTATATATTATAACTATATATAGAGTATATACATCATATTTCATTTTATATTATTATAACAATATAGAAACCAAACCAAAGCGTAGAGGCCTGCTCTTGCCAAAGGATCATCAGGTGTTGTCTCTTCAAAACCTCAAACAGGAATGTAGCAGGAGGCTGCCCCAAAATAGGCAGCCTCCGCCCACTCCCAGAAGATTCCCAAGGAACCAATAGTCTCCCTTCGTGCGAGGAGGTAATAACCTCCCCCCCCCCCACTGCGTAGGCAGGGAAAGGGCATTATTGTTTCAATCCATGGATACAAAACCTGTGGGTACAGATGGCCCACTGTATTCATAACATTGCTCCCTCGCTGACTCTTTTAAAAAGCCATAAAAACATGGTTGTTTCCGAAGTTGTGTATATGCACATGATTCAGTCTTTCTAAAATATATTTCAGTGACTCTTGAAATGTTTGATAAGGAACTTTGTGATTGTGTGTCTCCATGTGCAAAATCTTAAAATGTTACTTTGTGAAACTGACTTCTTCAAGAGCCTTTAGCGAAAGGTAGTGTAGAAATATTTTAAATAAATTAAAAAAAAAGTACAAAAATCCAGACATAAAAGCCTACCTAAATTAATGTGCCTCGAGCATGACCAGCTTCTGGACCAACAACCCCCACCCCTCGCCCCCAGGGTGCTGGTTCAGTGAAGGAAGATGGGTGAATGTGTCATCATTCATACTTCCTTGTTGTCCCTAAAAGGAGAATTATAAACAGAACCTGAGGCTAGAAAGCTCTTGTTTTCCACAAGTTATCTATAATTTAGGCTTCTCCTTCAAGTCCTACCAACCCCCTCAGAACGTATTTATTCATCTTTGCCAAGCTTGGTTGGTAGGTAATAAACACTATAGTTCATGTTTGTGAACTTTGGATGTCAGATACTCAGATCTCGGAACAAAGAGCACTTCCTTTTGTAATTAAACTTTAGATGGGTCACTTTACCTCACTGGCCTGTAAGCAGTTCCGATTTGACTTCTGCCACACTTGACTACTTTTTAAAGACCGACCTTTTGGTCTTCCCAGCATTTAATGAACTGCTAAAATGGGAACTTGTGTAAATGGGGCAGACTTATTCCTCCAACAATAAACATCTATTAGAAGCATTAAATACCAGCAATATAAAGACCTTGTCACATTTTTTTAATCTTAAGAGGACTTCATAACATGTAATAAATAACTGCTGTTATTTTTCTATTGGTCTTTCAGAAAGTTTAATGTGACAATTTCACAGTCTAGCATTTTCCCTTTTGAAAACAGTCTACTGAAAAGATTCAGAAGAGCTGTGATTGTCTTCTGTAAATATTTAAAGGACAGTCACAGAAAAGGGAGGGACTGTTCACTATTGACCCAGGTCTAATAGTTTTAAATGATAGATTCAACATTAAAATGAACTTATTGATGATTAAAAACAGTTTGGCAATGGAAGCAAATGTCTGGCAAGGTTGTGGGTTATTTTTTCGCTGGATGGCTTCAGAAAGAGATTGAAAGGGATGCTTTAGCGTGAGTCTCTACATTCAGCAGGGAACTGTATTTTCTGGCCTATGGTGACCCTTTCAACTCTTATTCTATTGCTTTATGGCATATCCACCCAAATTATTAATATATATTAATTTATTAATTGGCTCCTTGGCACACACATTCTAATGTTTGAATATTTAAAATTCTTAGATCTTGTCTTTCCCTTTAAAACTGTGTCAGTGTCTTCTTTGTATGCCGCAGAGTTTCTTAGCATTTGGTTCTCTAGCTGTTTGGGGCATCAGCCCCCAGAATCTTTTATTATGGGTTATGTGGGCTGTTGCTTCTGAAAAGTATTGTCCAGATTAGCTGGAAGCCCAAAAATTGATGATCACGGCATAGTGTTTAACTTCCTTAAACACATAAAATACACTCTAACAACCTCATCAGATGAAGCTTATTTCAGCAGCATATCCTGGTCCAGCCATAATATAGACACAGAGTCTGTCAGCTCCCACCCCACAATGTAATACTACTTTTGGTGGTGCTTCGTGGATAAACTATTGTGGAACCAGCTTTTGCCACCACTGCAGAAACATGGGAGGCTTCTCCCGTATGGTGAAGGCTCCTTCTTTGCAGGCTTTTAAATAGAGGCTGGATGGCCACCTGTTGGGGGTGCTTTGAATTAGATTTTCCTGCTTATTGGCAGGGCGTTGGATTGGATGGCCCATTAGGTCTCTTCTAACTCTAGGATTCTATGATTCTACATTGCACCAACATCAACGGAGGGAAGTTGGGCAATATTGGGCAATGTAGGGCATGGGGTTCCCTATGCCCCCTGACAAGCACAGCTGGATTTGCCATGACCCATGGCGATTCTGGCAACTTATATGATAAGGTTGTCTCCATCATAAAATGTTAATTTTTCTTAGGGTGCATCCAGACAGCTCTCAAAATGCATGAAACAGCGAGGTTTTCTGCTTGCGGCAAATTAATTTGACACCTAGTAAGACCCGGATCTTTCAAAAGACCCAGTTCTTTCCAGCTGTGGGTACTGTGTGGATTGGGCCTGAGAATCACATTGTGTGACTTCTGGACCCAATCCACACAGCTGTCTCAGGATTTCTAGGCTCCAGGAAATCCAAGGCAGCTCCCACCCCCTCCCGAAAACCCCTTTAAAAATCCTTACCTTGCTGCTGGCCCTCTCCTGACACGTAGAAATGATATGCCAGGAGAAGGGTGAAGGATAAAAATCACCCCCCCCCCCTTTCTCCTGGGACATCATTTCTACACAGTAGGAGCGGGCTGGCAGCAGGGTGGCCAGGTAAATAATGTTTACTTTTTAAGGCTCTTCTGGGAGTTTTGTTGGTGTCTGGGTGCCTTCCTGGAAGGTCAAGCAGGGCTTCTGGACACACACCCCGCCAGAAAAGCAAAGGTGTTTCTTAAACACAGGTTAAAGGGCTGTGTGGAAGCGGCCTTAGTTGAGTTGAATCTGGGGCAAGCAGGGTTATTTTGTTGTGTGGAACAAAGGATGAGGTGGCAATGGCTCCCCATTGCCACCTCGTCCTCAAACTTGATTGGCAGCTAAGTGTTAATTCAACAGTTGTGATGAGTACATTTGGGATGCACACACACTCTGTCATCCAAAATAATGCAGTAGCCAAGGAGAATTCAGAAAGATGAAGAGGCTTACCAGCATCTGCTCCAAACCAAGAAACTGATGTGTAAAGTCAATGTAGTCACAGAAATGAACTGGAGAAACCCAGTGGGTCCAATAAACATGCAGAGTCCCAATGTTCCGTTTCAAGCAAAAATTGTTTTAGTAATCCAAAGGTAAGGGTATGCAACGTATAAATATTATTATAACTGTCATCAAAACATAAATCATAATCCATAGTCCATACTGCATCCCTTTAAATACTCCATGACTGGGGTCATCGTGTTTAAGTGGTGACACCATACAACGCGGTGTGAGGAATAACAGCGTAAATCCCATAGACAGGGTACACCCAGGCCAACGAGGAATAACAATGTTGTAAGGTCCCTCTCTCATTTTGACCCCCCCAGGGGTCTTTAGCAAGGCCTTCCGTCACACAAATAATCAATAGATCTGGGTATCGTCCTTCATATAAATCATAAAGAATTCAAACTCGCAATCGAGCATCCATGCATATGGTATCTGTGTTGTAAACATAAACATGGTATCAGACTAGAATACAAAGTTAACGTGTATACAATTGCATACGGCAATCAAAGATGCCCACAAAGCAACATAAAAGCAATATGCTATAATCCAATCATACATACCAAATTCATATATTCGGGTAAGTATCCCAGGTAAGTATCAAGCGGCAAATGCGAATGGCGCATTGCTCGCAGGAGTGAAATACCGTCAAGCCGGCAATGAGGCCTGGGGTAGAAACCGGTGTGTTAATGAGTTAGAACAAAAGATCGCTAATACCTAGTTTCTCGTTAAGGCCGCAGGGGATCTCTGTACACCATTCGTTTATCCAGAAAACTTCAGCCTTCCTCAATAAAGAGCTAACATTGCTATGTACTTACCAGCATCTCTCACCTGTGGCAACAACAATTTTATTGATTAGCCAGTAGGCCTTATTATTTATTTATTTATTTATTTATTTATTTACGGCATTTTACCCCGCTCTTCTCAACCCCCAAGGGGGGAATCAAAGCGGCTTCCAAAAGGCACAATTTGATGCCTATATCACAATCGCAGTATAAAAACACAATATAAAACCTCCAGCATTCGACACTAAAATACTTTAAAATACAATTATATTCACACATCCTATGCATTCACCTATGTTAAAAACAGTGTTCCGTCCATAAAAGCATTGAGCCCTATTCACGAACTTTCCATTAAAACTACTAAAGTGCTGTCCTGTGCTACTATGCGAATGCCTGGTCCCACATCCAGGCTTTCACTTTTTTCCTAAATGTCAGGAGGGATGGAATTGATCGTATGTCGCTAGGGAGCGCATTCCACAGACGGGGAGCCACCACCGAGAAGGCCCTCTCCCTCGTCCCCACCAGCCGCACCTGGGAAGCCGGCGGGAGTGAGAGCAGGGCCTCCCCGGATGATCTTAAAGTACGAGGTGGGACGTAGCGGCAGATGCATTCAGACAAGTAAGCTGGGCCAGAACTGTATAGAGCTTTAAAGGTCAAAACCAGCAGTTTGAATTGAGCCCGGAATTGAACTGGCAGCCAGTGGAGCCAACATAACAGGGGGTGGTATGCTCCCTGTATGTAGCTCCAGTTAGTCGTCTGGCTGCCGCCCGTTGGACTAGTTGTAAGTTCCGAACTGTCTTCAAAGGCAGCCCCACGTAGAGCACATTGCAGTAATCTATTCGGGATGTGACCAGAGCATGGACGACCGTAGCCAGATCAGACTTCCCAAGGTACGGGCGCAGCTGGCGCACCAGTCTTAACTTTGCAAAAGCTCCCCCGGCCACCGCTGACACCTAGGGTTCCAGGCTCAGCGATGAATCCAGGATCACTCCCAAGCTGCGAACCTGCGTCTTCAGGGAGAGTGTAACCCCATCCAACACAGGCTGTAGCCCTATGCCCTGTTCAGCCTTTCGACTGACCAGGAGGACCTCTGTCTTGTCTGGATTAAGTTTCAATTTGCTAGCTCTCATCCAGTCCGACACAGCAGCCAAACACCGGTTCAAGGTCTGGACAGCCTCCTTGGTGACAGGTGGGAAGGAGTGACAGATCTGGACATCATCTGCGTACAGATAACACCTTACTCCGAAACTCTGAATGATCTCTCCCAGCGGTTTCATGTAGATGTTAAATAACATCGGGGACAGTACTGAACCCTGAGGGACTCCACAAGACAAAGGCTGCAGAGCCGAACAGGTGTCACCCAGTAACACCTTCTGGGTATGACCTTCCAGGAAGGATTGGAGCCACTGCAACGCAGTACCCCCAAGCCCCATATCTGCAAGGCGACCCAGAAGGAAAAAAACAAGCAGTGCAAACACAACATACAGCATACAACATACATCTCGTTCACTTAAAATAAAATACAAATATATAGGAATTTGTCAACTTAAAACCAATTGTAGCTTAATCATAGATATATGCTTCAACTATCCTCATCTCCCCTACACTGCACCCCAATCTGATCTATGTATTCTGGTCTCCTTTTAGCAGCTTTAAACAAGTAAAAGGCAACTTTTGTTGTCAAAATGGGGTTGTAACCAGCCAACAAAAATGAGGTTTTGGCCGCTGTACCCCAGCTTATTTTATTGCAAATAAAAGGCCATAAATATTGTTTCCTTTCTTTTTCATATAGATTGCAGTGATGTAAAATGTGGTTCTGATTTTCGACCTTGGGAGCACCACAAACACTTAACCTTTCTTCATGTGGGGTATGGTTGAATCTACTGTGTCTCTCTATGGATTCAATTTGTTCAAATCTTGCCCTAGTAAAAGCAATTCTTAGGTGTCTTGGCATGTCAGCTTTTAGGTACGGCGCCCGCTGGAAATTATGTTTAAAGTGCCCTAACCAATTCAAGGATCCTGTGTTTGACAAGATGGCTATATCTTTCTGGGCTTCAATATCTAGGATCCTTTGAATTACTGTCCTTTTTTAATCATCTCTATTCTGGCCCAAGGAGGTAATTTGTAGTCCACAAGTGCGGAGGAACCTTGTTAATTGTTCTGACCAGGAAGCTAGGTTTTGACCATTAGATTGTTCTAAAAAGCTGAGTTCTCATTTTGTTGAACAGTAGGGTTGGCCTTTGTAAGATGCTTTACTGTTGATTGGTCTACAGTTATGCATGGTGTGGAGAAAATGGATAGGAAGATAATTTCTGTTGACTCAAAATATTTTCCTCATGGTGGTGCATCTAACAGACATATTGCAATTTTTGGTGACAGATCAAACCCTTATTGATTGCCACATGCATACTGGTTGATAGGATCCATACCATTTATTTATTTATGTATTTATGGTATTTGTATATCACCTTTCTCATCCCAAATGTGGCTCAAGGTGGGTTAGGGTTAGGGCTATTGCAATTACTGCTCTTTGTTTTATCTTGTTATATTGATATTTTATTATCATATTGCATACTTTGTCAATTTTGTTCATACTCTTTTACACCACCGGATATCTGCAAGGATGAGGGATGTGTCTTGTGTTTCAGATTTTGCTCACTTGTGCTAATCTGTAGACATGAAATGTTCAAATCTTTCATCTGCTTTGCCTCTATCCATGATTTCTCTAAAGTCCTGATTCATGGCTAACCCTATTCCTCCTTGATCCTGCCAGCTGGTTTACAGTTCTCAACCAATTCCACATGATTGCCTATGGATCTTCCTTGACCCCTGCATAAATACACTGCTCCTCTATCTCACAGATCTGAAGGAGAAGGGCCATACTAAAAATAGCCCCTGTATCTCCAGAGAAAATCAAGTTTCTACTTTTTCGTGGCCATTGTAGGTATCTCTGATCCCATCTCGATGCTTTTCTTTGCTTACACTCTTGAGCTCTTTATAGATGTCATTCATTCCTGTACCAATTTATCTGTTTAGCAGCATCACGCTGTGTGCCTTCCTTAGGTCAATAAGAGAGCTTCTGATCCTTGGATTGCCACTGAGTATAAGATTCAAATACAGAAACAAGCACAGCAGATACTGACAAATCTGGGGGGACCATTTTAGAAGTGATGCTTGCAACAGAGAGTGGGGAAAAGATTTGTATCATTTCCCATTTGTAAGTATCACTTGATCAAGTAATATTACATATTAGGTTCACAGGCAAGACTACAGGCTGGAACAACTTCAGAATATTTTGAAACAGCATGCTAGCTGATTATTCCCTTGAGCAGATGGTCATGGAACCAACCAGGGGAAAGGGGATCCTGGACTTGGTGCCAAATAACGAACAAGACCTGGTTCAAGATGTTCTTGTAAATGAGCCCATAGGTACCAGTGACCACAACACAATACAATAACCTTCAACTTAAGTTTGGATAGCAAACTGTCAGTGAAAACTAACACAGAGACCTTAAATTTTCACAAAGGGAATTTCACCAAAATGAGAAAAATAGTAAAGAACAAACTAAAAGGAACAGTAAAAAAAATCAAATCCCTCCAGAATGCTTGGAAACTGTTTAAAAATACTTTAAAACAAGCCGAACTAAAATGCATTCCTAAAATATTAAAGAGGCCGGGAAAGTCCAAGAGGACATCGGTATGGCTTACAAATGAAGTAAAAGATGTGATTGGAAAGAAGAAAAACTCATTTAAGAAATGGAAGACTCTTCCTACTGAGGAGAACAGAAAGGAACACAAACTCTGGCAAACTAAATGCAAAGCAACCGTCAGGAAAGCCAAGAGAGATTTTGAGGCACATATAGCAAGGAATATAAAAAAAATAAGAAAAACTTCTTTAAGTACATCAGAAGCAGGAATCCAACTAGAAAAGCAGTTGGGCCACTTGACGAAAATGGTAAGAAAGGGACAATAAGTGAAGACAAGGAGATTGCTGAGCAGCTAAATGACTTCTTTGCATCAGTTTTTTCAGGGAGGGAATTAAAAGAATTAAAACAGATAGAGATAAACAAGGAGGATGTTCTCACATGCCTTACTAAACTAAATGTCAACAAATCACCAGGGCCAGATGGCATCCACCCCAGAGTTCTTAAGGAACTCAAGTGTGAAATTGCTGAAATTCTAGCCAAAATATATAACCTTTCTCTAAGATCAGGCACTGTACCCGAGGACTGGAGGGAGGCAAATGTAACTCCGATCTTCAAGAAAGGATCCAGGGGTGATCCAGGAAATTATAGGCCAGTTAGTCTAACCTCAGTTCCAGGCAAAGTGATGGAAACCATTATTAAAGAAAAAAATACTAAGCACATAGAAGAACAGGCATTGCTGAAGGAAAATCAACATGGTTTCTGCAAAGGCAAATCATGTCTTACTAACTTGATAGAATTCTTTGAGGGTGTAAATAAACACATAGATAAAGGGGACCCAGTTGATATTGTTTACCTTGACTTTCAAAAGGCTTTTGACAAAGTCCCTCACCAAAGGCTCCAAAATAAGCTCTTCAGCCATGGAATCAGGGGACAGGTCTTGTCCTGGATTGGAACCTGGCTAAACTGTAGGAAACAAAGGGTGGTAATAAATGGACACTTCTCTGGATGGAAAGAGGTGAGAAGTGGCGTACCCCAAGGTTCAGTTTTAGGACCGTTACTTTTTAATTTATTCATAAATGATCTGGATGTAGAAGTAAATTGTGAGGTAGCAAAGTTTGCAGATGACACTAAACTGTTCAGGGTAGTTAAAAATGAAACTGATTGTAAAGAGCTCCAGAAAGATCTCTCAAAATTGAGTGAATGGGCAATAAAGTGGCAAATGCATTTTAACCTAAACAAGTGTAAAGTCATGCACATCGGGGCAAAGAACCCCAAATACCCTTATCAACTGATGGGATCAAAGCTTTCTGAGACAAACCAGGAAAGGGATCTTGGGGTTTTGGTGGACAGCTCAATGAAGATGTCAACCCAGTGCGCTGCAGTAGTGAAAAAAGCAAATTCTATGCTTGGCATGATCAGGAAGGGAATCGAAAATAGGTCGGCAAATGTTGTATTGCCTCTCTACAAATCTATGGTGAGGCCACATCTGGAGTACTGTGTACAATTCTGGTCACCGCACCTTAAGAAGGATATAACGGAACTGGAAAAGGTACAAAGAAGGGCAACAAAAATGATCCAAGGGATGGAGCAGCTCCCTTATGAAATCAGGTTGCAACGCCTTGGTCTTTTCAGCCTTGAAAGACGGCGTTTAAGAGGTGACTTGATCGAAGTGTATAAAATCATGCATGGGATACAAAAGGTGAATAAAGAAAACATATTTTCTCTGTCACACAACACTAGGACTAGGGGGCACTCCCTAAAGCTCCAAGGTAGGAAAGTTAGGACTAATAAAGGGAAATATTTCTTCACTCAGGGGGTCATTGGGTTATGGAATTCACTTCCAGAGGAGGTTGTGACAGCTGTCAGCCTGGACAGCTTCAAGGCAGGATTAGACAGATTCATGGATACCAAGGGAATCAGTAGTTACTGAAATGGACATCCAAGTGCCACCTCTGTGTTGATTGAGGCAGGCAGGATTTCCCCGGGCACTGGTTGTAGGGGGTCGGGAGCAGGTGAGGGTTTTGCCCTTCTTTCTGCTAGAGATCCCCGTGTACAACTAGTGGGCCACTGTGTGACACAGAATGCTGGACTAGATGGGCTGAGGCCCGATTCAGCATGGCTCTTCTTATGTTCTTATGTTCTTAGCAGACTTCCTTTATGGCTTTCTGCTTCCTCACATGGCCCTCAAATCAGAATCAAACTCAATATTGCAAAATATTGAGCAACTTCCAGATAATATAATGTATTCCTGTTCACTTCCCATTTTGGAGAAAGTGGTATTTATTTATTTACAGCATTTCTACCCCACCCTTCTCAACACCCGGGGGGCGCGGGGGGGGGGGGGACGGACGGGACACAGACTCAAAGCAGCTTACAAGGCAGAAATTAGATACTGGAAAACAACAAATATAAAAACCATTAATACAAATAAAGTTAAAAACAGTAACAGTTAAACAAGTTATCAACAATCAATCTAAATTAAAATAATCCATCTAATTCCACCAATCAATAAGCGATAAGTCATGTTCTCAAATCCGTCATCATCAGTCCAGTTCCAGGTAAAGTGCTGCATTGTGTTACTATACAAAGGCCTGGTCCCATAACCAAGATTTTACTTTCTTCCTAAATGCCAGGAGGGATGGGTTTGGTCATAGTTTGCTTGGAAGCACATTCCACAGGCGGGGGGCCACAGCCGAAAAGGCCCTGTCTCTTGTCCCCGCCAGCTGCAGTTGAGATGCTGGCGGGAGCAAGAGCAGAGCCTCCCTGGATGATCTTAGGTTACAATGTGGGATGTAGAGGCAGATGTGTTCTGACAAGTAGGCTGGGGCAGAACTGTACAGAGCTTTATAGGTCAAAACCAACACTTTGAATTGGGCTCGTAACTGAACAGGCAGCCAGTGGAGCTGACACAGCAGGGGGGTGGTATGCTCCCTGTATGTAGCTCCAGTTAGTAATCTGGCTGCCGCCCGTTGGACTAATTAAAGTTTCTGAACCATCTTCAAAGACAGCCCCATGTAGAGTGTGTTGCAGTAATCTATTTGGGATGTGACCAGAGCATGGACGACAGTGGCCACATCAGACTTCTCAAGGTACGGTCGCAGCTGGCGCACAAGTCTTAAGAAAGTAGGGTTACTAGGTCAAGACCATTCCAAGGCAAGGGACTTCAGCAGCAAAACCTGAAACCTGTGGAATGCCCTCTTGTAAAGTTACAGCAGAAAGAAGCTGGTTATGCTACAAGCAGTATTTTTCAAGTGGTAGTTCCTAGTGATGCTGCAGGCATGGTAGATAATGCATCTACTCTATAGTGTATTCAGAGTTTCTTTTATTTTTTAAAAAACACCCAGCTTAGCAAAAAAAATAAATACATATACACATATTGCTTAAGTAAGTGCACTCACCCTAAGATTTCTCCCCCTACATATGAGCACTACAGAAGACGAGCCAGGTCCTGAGATCTGGAAACCCTAGAAAAGAATTAAGCAAAACAGGTGTTCATTTATGCAAGTCTACATGCTTCATGGCTAGTTTAGTGCAAATGGGGAAGAATTTGGTGGTACCATTTGAGAACACAACTTTTAAAGAAACAGTGTTGCCATATTTATTAATTTATTTATTTACTCAATTTGAATTCCACCTTTCTTTATCCCAAAGGGGACTCAAGGCGGCTTTACATATGACAACTATTCAACTCCTTTGAACAACAAACAGTTAAAACACATTAAGTTAAAGATTTTAAATTAAAATTAAATGCATATTAAAAGCATATAAAACACTACAATCAGTATTAAAAATCACATTATCTACCATTGTAATCCAGGGCCATTCCAAAAGTCATTGCACATATGGCATATGAAGAAATCATGGACTATTTCCATCCACCCATCCAGTCTTTTGGAGTTGCTTTTAAAAAGCCAAACAAATGTAAGAGAAATTAAAAGTCACATCAGCATTTTAAGTGCTTTAACACTTCAAAGTCTTGCTGTTAATCTGAGTACTTTCCACCGTGATAGTGTTTGTTACCAACTTTTCTGTTCCTGAAATGTTCTCTCTCTTTGGCACAGAGAGACTGCTGGCAGGTAATGACATTTTAGGAAGAATGACATTTTAAACATTTGTTCAGGGAAATTTTTGATTTTAGCTTGCTTTTGACAAATCTACGAAAAAGCACAGACTTCATATTATGGTTGAAAAGAACTTGAGGACATTTAGAAACAAGTAATGGGGTGGAGATAAAACTGACAGATTTTTCCTTTCTCCTTACAAATTGGCTAATAAAAGTCCTGTTAGTTGTTGGCTTTTTCATTCATATCCCTCAGTGATGCCTGAAAGGTGTGTGTGTGTGTGTGTGTGCGTGCGCGCGCACACGCACACACACATATATACAGGCCTCACTGAAGGGCCTGGACATTAAGAAGAATATATTAGTTCACAAAATTAGATGCTATCTTTGACACATTTTGAACATGCCTACCTTTTATAGTGTGAAAATTGCATGGACACCAAAGGTATTTATCTACCCATGATAAGTAAGCCTAAGAACATAAGAACATAAGAAGAGCCATGCTGAATCTGGCCCCAGCCCATCTAGTCCAGCATTCTGTGTCACACAGTGGCCCACCAGTTGTACACAGGGATCTCTAGCAGAAAGGAGGGCAAAACCCTCACCTGCTCCCAACCCCCTACAACTAATTAGTGGCCATTTGAATTAAGATCAAGTACATGATTTGTCAAGTAAGCATAATGTATCCTTCATTAGATGATAATTCCTTTATAATTCTCAAAGAATGTGAACACCTCTTTTGTTGAAATACAGGCAGCTGCAATGAAAAAAAAAATCTTTCTTCCCCTTCCATTTTGTGATTGATTGTGGGTAAGAGGTAGAGTGTTAACACAGCCCCTATTAATCAAGATAGTATGTTTTGTTATTTGCTTGATCCCCAGTGTGCAACTGCACTGAGGAGTTTCCATCGTTTCCACCCAAATTTCCCCTTGGGTTTCCTTAGGCACACAATTTGGAACAAAATATGACATTTTACTAAGCAGAATAATCTTCTAAAACTGCTAACACTATGTTTTTATGTTTTGGGTCAATCAGCTTCATGATCCCTTAATATGCTGGCATCAGCCAATGCCAGTATATTTAGGTTCAGCCCCAGACCACTGCTCTCTCATGTATTTATTTAACACCATCGATATACGTTATGATGTATAATATAAAACAATATAAACAGACCACTCTGCTAAAGGTATAAACCAAAATGCTTGGGACCAAAAGCGTTTTGCATTTCAGATTGTCCAGTTTTTTGAATTTGTATATTATATTGGAGATGGGATGCAAGTCTAAACAGGAAATGCATTTGTTTTCATATACATGTTTTACATGGAGTCTGAAGATCATTTTATCCACGATACTTGTAATAATTTTGTGCATGAACCAACAGTTGAACCATCAGAAAGCAAAGATGTCACTAACTCAACCATCCAGGTTTTGAAATATTTTGGGTTTTGGAATTCTAGATAATGAATACTCAGTTTGTATAAAGGGGAATGTGGGAGGAAGGGGATGTTAATACAAATTATTGGGAGAGGGGGAAAAACAAATCAAGATGCATGCAATCTGAGTGTAAAAGTCAAAATTAAACTAGATTTCCAAGGCTTAAGAAAACATGTCATGTCATTACAGTCATCCGGGCAATTATGTTCCGTCCCATAATATTATCTTTTCATGGCAAGAACAACAATTTAAAATGTTGAACATTTAGTCCCCAAGGCATAAATAAAGTTCAAACATGAGCAAAATACACATGTACTAGAGCAGATTGTTTATGCATTTTTAATAGCACAACCTTACTCACATGTACTCAGAAGTAAGGTCCAACACAAGCAAAATGCACAAATGATGCTCTTTTTTGGGGTCTGTGGGATGCCGTACCGTGATAGAGATATTTATTTTATTATAAATTATACCTTTTGAGTGTCCTGTGATACTAATACATCTTGGTTTCCTATCATACAGTGAAATAGTAGAATTTGGGAATGGCAGGGAATAAGAATAAAGGATAGACAAAGGAATATAGTTACAAGCAAACTGTGTGTGTGTGTGTGTGTGTGATTAATGTAAAATATTTGTCATCATGCAAGTAGGGCACTGGAATGCAAATGGGACAGCATATTCTTTAATTGTAGCTGGATTAATAAAATGTAATTTTTACAGGCCATTTGCAGCAGACCGCTGGGGAATACATTTTATTACCACTCTGGGTGTCTTCTAGTTAATAAATTCATGTCTTTTGAGTATAAGCATTTGGCTTCAAATCCCAGAAACAAGTTTATTAAAATTGTAATAGTTCTTGGAGACTATAAAATGAAATGAAGTGCACAAAATGTGCATTTCCAGTGCATGGCTTTCAAGCCATTTTTACATGACTAATTTCAGTATTTGCAGCATAGGCAATGTAATGCGGCTGAATTTAAATAATAAATATTTAACCAACTGCAGATCCTCATCTGCACGCAGTGCTAAAGTTGGTTATTTGTCAAACTCTTATTTACATTTGTTAGTTAAAATGTAAATGTTAGTTAAAATGTAAACATTATTGAAATATTAGCTCAAGATAGAATAAACCTTTGAGCAATTTTATGCAACATGACAAAAATTTAAGATTAGATTATTATGGAACATAGTGCATCAATAGTGTATGTTTTGCTCAGGCACAAATCCAGTAGAGAGAATGTATGTACGTGTCATAATTCAGCAGCAATAAGACTATTTAGATGGTGTTTTCTTCATGCTGATGGGAGTAGCAGTAAGGTCATAACAGGAGTATAAACCAGTGTTGAACTTCATTGGGCCCAAAGGAGGAATGTTGGTATATGTGGTTATTCAGAGGAATACAGAACAAAAGCATAGATCTACCCGTCTTCACAAAACTACAGAAATAAAATAAACAATATGCTAGTTCAGTATCCCTGACATGCAGTTTTATTGGTGCAAGGAGCCTCCTGCCTCAATGAAACCTTTACGCATAGAGGTCTACATCTAATTGTAACTCTCAAGTAGAACAGTAGAGCCAATGTAAACTATATAGATGTTGACTTAACGAGTTCCTTTTGATTAAAAAATTTTAGTTACCTCTTCCAGTTGGATATAGGTCATATTTGCAATCTAAAATGGACTCTCAAGATGCGTGTGTGCATGTGTGCATGCATTTTCAATCATATACACAACTTTACAATACAACATTAACTATCCTTGGATATTGTCACTTCCACAAGGCAAATAAGGCACCATATTTTGGCTTGGATGGATGTGAATAGCCCTAATGACGAATGTGAATAGCCCTAATAAAGATGATGATGATGATGAAGAAGTTGTTGTTTATTCTTGTATCCTGCCACCATCTCCTCGAAGGGACTCAGGGTGGCTTACCCATAGCACAAGATGTCTAAAAACAGAGCATAAAATAAAACACAATATAAAATATAATAGAGTAAAATGCATAGTCATATAAAACAACAACTTAAGACTCAATAAAATTGCGCTCTTTCTCGCTGTCCCTTATGCTTCCTTGGTATTATTTCTGTATCAATCAAAATATTTATATATCACCCTACTTTACAGGATCTCAGGGCTGCACATTGAAATTATTTATTTTAAACTGTTTGAATTATTTCTAAATATTTTAAAATTATTCAGAAATAATGCAAGCAGTTTAAAATTAAATGAATTTTACAATAAACACATAACAATTTAGCAGTTCAAATCAATGAAAATAATGTAAAATAATTATGACATTTTATCATATATCAGTTTTGCTCTTGTTTGATATTTGCAGAATGTTAGGCTCTAAAATAATTTCAGTGCACAAACATAATTTGCGATATTCTCACACCCGAGGAAAAGGATAACTATACTTTTCTATTTAATTCAGCCTGAACCAGTAAGTCATTTCTTTTCAAGGACTGACACATATCTTCTGTAACATTTACCTTGAATTTACCTTCAGTTGGTTACAGCATCTCAGGTCTCTTTGGTTCTTTGCAATTGTCTTGCCAAACATTCAATAGACCTCAAGGTTTACAGGTACTAATGTTTCACTGGTAAGAGTTGCATGACAAAGGAAATGCTCCTTTTTTGTTGCATGTACCTTCATTCCATACTACATAAATCTTGTTCCTAAATTAAATAAAAACAATATTTTAATGTGGGTTGTGCAAATAATTGAGTTGCAATTCTCCATGAAACCTAATGGATAGTTATATTCTGAATGAAACAGGGAGTTCAGAAAGTATACACCAACTTTTATTATACCTGCTTGCTTAACTAACTTTTATTATATCATTTTCCACAGGACGTGATGCTAATTCTAGAGGTGCTGCTTAGATGTCATGGTTTCGGCTGACCTGGTGCTGCAGAAGGGGCTTCTTTGTAAGGTAATGATATACATACATACACATATATTATAAAGTGGTATACTGAGGTTCAACCTTAAGTGAAAGCCATGCTATAACTTTTATAGATTTAACCAGCAGGAAGCTGAACTGTGATAGTATCTGGTATATAAAAAAGTTCTGAATGTATTTAATTAGACTGGTCTGCTCTGGTGTGTCCTGTACCTGAGTCCTAAGGAATTTGTAACTCCTCTGGATTTTTACCTCTGTATACTGTTTTATGTCTTTATGTTTTTATTGTATGGCTGCTTGGCTTTGTTACATGCAGCATGTTTTTATTGTTTGTTGTGATCCGCCCCGAGCCTGCAGGGAGGAGCGGAATATAAGATAGAATAAATAAATAAATAAATATATTCATTGATCTAGTTGCCCAAAAACATAAGTTTTCAGAACCTTATCTGGACACCCCCTGGACCCCTTTGATACCTTTTCCTTGGACTGCCTGAATGCCTGAGTTGATCTGGCTATATTCCCATTAACATTTGGGTGTAATAAGTTGCTTATCTGTTGAATCCTTGTGTGATCATGAGATGATTATTGCATGTCTTTCACCTAATCAAAAGGATTAATGAGTAGTAAATAATAGAGTGATAGACTTTCTTGGAAGCCACCAGCAAATGTCATTAGAGATTGCTATCTCATACTCCAATTTTGATGTTGCAAAAGGGCTTGATGAAGAAAAATCTGAACCTATTATTCATCTTTTTTCTTAAATAGCTTGGAGAAATACTTATTCAACACAACATAAATTGATTGCTTGCCTGCTTTCTTAGTTGGTTGCATACTCTAGGAATCACATTTGAGATGTCTTCTGTGGAAGCAGTGGGGCATTGTGGCATAAGAGAAGACAGAGTGTGTCCAGTGGGCCATATTTTGACCTCACATGGAGTCAGGGTGGTGTAGTGGTTTGAGTGTTGGGCCATGATTCTGAGGAACGTAGTTTGAATCTTCACTCAAGCATGGAAACCAACTGGGTGACTTTGAACAAGTTTTATTCTTTAATTCTCAGAGCAAGACAATGTCAACCACCTCTCTGTATACATTTTGCCAAGAAAACCCCATGATAGGTTCATTTTCAGGTGTTCTGTTGTAAAGCAGGTGAGCTCCGAAAGGAAGACCAGCCCAATACCAAGATTATACTGGTTTTTGCAAAAGCAGAGGCATAGTCCAAGCAATCCAAAATCCAAGAAAATAAACAAACTGAGCTGAATCTGAAATCAAGAAAGGTTAGTGCATAATCAAGCCAAGGGTCAGAGTCGTGGGAGGAAAGGAAATCAGAAATGTTGTCTGCAGCACCAGATTGGCCTTAGTTGAACTCATTTGCAGCCAGTATTAAATTAACACAGCTGGCCTCATTAACAAGCACAGTTTATATAAGGCAGAGGAGAGAACCCGAGGACAGAAGGAGAAACTTGTATGTTGCCTAGAGTTCATTGGAATGATATCAGTGCAATGAATGAAACAGTTAAAAATGGCTGCATCTCCAAAATACTTGCTTCAATAAGGATTTTTTTTGTTTCTGATATTCCTTGCACATTTTTCAAAAGCTGTTTCATTTAAGAGAGGGAGATAAAACCTAGGCTACTATTTGGTTATAGCCAAATTAAAAGAAGAAGCAGAACTGTATTTAATCCAATCCAATTCTTGTTTTAAAATACACATAAAGAAATGACAATCTTTTGGAAGCTTAAATTACTGCTAACTAATCAACACCACTTAGTCACTCTCTATCACCATGTGTGAGTTCTAATTACTTCTGTAGTTTGTCATTGTTTAACACAATTAAAGCTAATTGACCAGAGATACTTTTTTTGTTGGGTGATATTCTTGTAGACTGCAGCAACGTTTTTAGTGTTATTGTTCCAGTTTCTTTTTAAACACCCCAAACTTCTCTGCATCATTAAATCTTAAATTGGACTTTGAAAAGAAGCATATTTTATTACAATAATGAAATGGAAAGGAATATTCATTGCCTGGCTGAAAAAAATGAACTAGAAGGAAATATGTCTATGTCTCCATTTCATGGTCAACGATTTTCCCCCCAGTGAGGCTTTGATTCCAAATGAAATATTCTCCCTTGTAATAGGCCTATTAGAAAAGTCAAATGCAAGAGCAGGGCCTAGTGATAAGTGGGGATCAGTTTTTCTCTTTTTAAATGAAAAATCTTAAATGTCTCAATTATTATTATTCATACAGTACTATTCTTGTTTTGTACAAATCCATCCATGAGGAATAATTTGTAGTCTTTTTATGTTGCCTTATATGCGCCTTGAAATCTGTTATTTAATCATTTACCATTACTAAATGTTTCATCAATGTTTTACACCAATGTTTCCCTGCTCTCCCTTTGTTTATTCTTATTCTATTCTCCATGAAGAGAAAATTATTTCAATAGAAACCAGAAACTACTTGAATCTAGAATTGAGAGAGTAAGACATAAAATTAATCTTTGCACCACACCTCCCAGAATTCCTTAGCTTGCATTTTCTCAGTAGATTCATCTTTTTTGCCAATAAAAAGAACTGATTTAAACTCTTCTACTTGCTTCCATGTTTGAGGCCTGTGTGCAGTGTACAGTAGATTGTTGAAAGTTTTGGGCTAAGTACTTCATGCATAACACCAGGGTCCTAGATCCTTTGATTAGAGGTTTTGGCTTAGAAATCTTTTTGGCCTGGGACAATTCCACACCGACAATCCTACTCACCACAGGTAAAATGTATCAGCATTTCTGGATTCAGGAAGACAACTATCTGTGAGATACATTCCATGCTGAACTGTGGTGACCTGGAACCATGGATATAGTGATCACCATTGAATTACTTAAATTTCTGTCCCAGCATACCATAGAACTGTATTGGAGAACATAGAGGTTCATAGGACTTCATCCCACAAGCTTCTTTGCTTGGCATTTCTTGGGGTTCTGTCTCAAGAGAAGATTGAGAATTTACTCATTCCCATCACAATTACACAGGATTGCATCCTCCCCTTTCTATCTCAACCATTTCAGGGATACCAGCTCTCTGTTTTAAACAGGGGCCGTTTTTGAGACACTAATTTTGATGGGGTTATTCCCGTGAAGACCTCACACTAAAGGAGACAGGCACATTTTTAAAACACTTCTTTCAATGGTACCCACACCAGTTGCAGCGTTTCTCAACCTGGGGAGGGATCACAAGGGAGTGTCAGAGGCATCACCAAAGACCATCAAAAAACACAGTATTTTCTGTGTGGGAAGATTGGTCCAATTCTACTGTTGGTGGAGTTCAGAATGCTCTTTGATTGTGGGTGAACTATAAATCCCAGTAGCTACAACTCCCAAATGTCAAGGTCTGTTTTCCCTAAATTCCACCAATGTTCACATTTGGGCTTATTCATGTAAATTTGGTCCAGATCCATCATTGTTTCAGTCCACAGTGGTTTCCGGATGTAGGTGAACTTCAACTCCAAAACTCAAGGTCAGTGTCACCAAACCCTTCCAGTATTTTCTGTTGGTCATGGGAATTCTGTGTGCCAAGTTTGGTTCAATTCCATCATTGGCGGAGTTCAGAATGTTCTTTGATTGTAGGTGAACTATAAATTCCAGCAACTACAACTCTCAAATGGCAAAATCATTCCCCCTCCCCCAACCCCACCAGTATTCAAATTTGTGTGCATTGGGTATTTATGCCAAATTTGGTCCAGTGAATGAAAATACATCCTGCATATGGGATATTTACATTACGATTCATAACAGTAGCAAAATTACAGTTGTGAAATAGCGATGAAAATAATGTTATGGTTTGGGGTCACCATAACATAAGGAACTGTATTAAGGGGTCGCGGCATTAGGAAGGTTGAGAACCACTGCACTAACAGAAACAGAAGGAACATTAGCAGACTACCCATATGAATGCCCACACTGAAACATCAGAAAGTAATCAGAGAAATCAATCACTTCCTATCATAAGGAAATTTTCAGTTTTTAAGCATTTCTGTGCACAGGGAAAGTCAATTTTTGCCTGATTTTGAAATCCCATGAGCAACCACTGGAACCAGCCCTTCTTTGTTTGATGGGGCCCATGGAAGTCCATCTTTGAAGTGTATAGAAATGGGTAAAAACAGAGGAAAATGTCCATATGATGAGGTCCAGAGATGTATCTTTCTTTAGGAATTTGCTAGGTCCTCCAGCACAACGGCGGAAGAATAATATTAAATTACTTATCTAATCTTGGCTTTTCTTCCCGGACGAAGATTCAGGAAGGACTCATCCCACGCTTTCTATAAGCACATTGATGATTTGGAGGTTGGATGTGTCCTTCGAGCCTGTGCAATTGATTTTTCTGGTGGAGCGCAGCGTGCACAGAACTGGCCTCACCCTTTAAACCAAAGGTTCGTCTGCTGGGGCCTAGCAAGCTGGGACGGTGGCAGCGAGGTCCACGGGCCGTAGGTTTGGTTTGAGTTTCCTCCTCTAGATGGTTGACTTTACAGGGTTAAACGAGCACCATCTGCCCGGGTTTGAAATCAGAGTTTTCCTTCTCCTAGGATGGTTGCCAAAAGGCTAGAGAGCCCATCCTGCTCATTGATGCTCTTTGTCAGACCCTTCGATTATAAGTGTATTTGGTTATAAGTGTAGCAAGGCTCAGTATCTCTCCTTGAAAAATGCATCATTACATCGTATCTTGATTTTCAATATTTTGTTTGTTTAAGCAAAATACTAACCCTATTGTCATGGGCTTAGGATGGTATGGGAACCTTTAAGATGGGGAGAAATCTCTTGATCTTCTGGAGGTCAGGGGTCAGGTTTCTCCTTGCAATAACAGCTCTGCTGCATGCTCCAGTCTCACTCTGTGAAATTAGTGTAATTCTGATTCCTCTCTCTGCATGTTGAACCAATTATTTTCTCATGGTATGCCAAGGGATACAATATATCTTCAACCTCTATATGTCAATAATGTTAATATTTTCCCCCATTCCATTCATATCCCCAGTCAGATGCTTAACAGCGTGAAGAAATCCTAATATTTACTCCAGTCAGTCTATGGAGATAACAGGAAGATCCTCTTGCCTCAGTTATGTGACATGGTTCATTTCTCCCTGGTTTCAGGATGACATAGAGTAGTACAAATAAAATCCTACTTATAAATGATCTGTTTATAAAAGGTGTTTACTGTTAAAATAGTCCCTTTATCCACTAAACCAACAAAAACCCGATCCCTCCTCCCAGTGGTGTGGGCTGGATAACCAACCAACAGGGCAAAGGTTTGCAGTTGTCACGATGCAAGGACTCGGCCGGCCCCTTAATCACACACACAGAGACGGTGATCAGCTAATTATTTATTGAAGAATAAAGAACAGATAAAAAGGCAATTGTCCATGAGATATAGAAAAGTTCTGTCCAAAAGTAAAGAGTCCATAGTAAAATCCAAAGGCAAAGGTCTGGGCAAAAGGCTTGGCAAAAGCTCCGCAAAACCAAGCGGATCAAGGAACAAGGCAAAGTTCAATCAGGGCCCAAGAAACTTCTTGGCAAGGCACGAGCCACAACTTGGCTCCGAGGTCCTTTGCTTGCTTCACTTCGTTAGGTTAGAAGAGGCCGAGTTACTGAGGATCCTTTCCCACGGATCCTATACTTAAACCTCACGGCGGGGCCCCCGACGCTCTAGGCTTCGGCGGTAATCTGTGCTCCGGGATCTAGCGCTTCTCTGGCGCTCTAGGCTGCGGTGCCAATCCCTCCTGCTGGAGTCAATGCTCCGTCTCCTATCAAAGCTCCGTCCTTGCCTCCCCGCACCTGGCTCACTATCTTCATGAGAGTCTAACTCCCTTTCAGCTTCCATGGCCTCATCGCCCATGTTTTCCCAAATTCTCTCCTGTGATCCGTACCCACCCGGTTTCTCATAACATTCATCGCTATCAGCACTTTCAGAATCAGCCTGACCTTCCCAGTTCTCATAGCCATCCGGCCATCCTTCATCCCAGGCCAAGCTCTCTGTGGGAGAGGAAGGTCCAGCTAGCTCATTAACCCCTTCCTCCATTCCTTCCTCAGCTGCGGCTGGTTCTAAGGCAAGTGGGACCCCGGTGCTGCCCCCTGCCCCCCAGGCACAAAAGAGAACTGGGTTGCTACACTATCCCCCCCCCAGGGCCCCTCCGAGGCCTCCCTCGAGGCTTGGGCTTGTCAGGGTACTTGCGGTGGTAACGAGCAACAATGTCCGGGGCGTGAACATCTCGAGCTGGCGTCCAAGAGCACTCTTCCGGTCCAAAACCTTTCCAGTCAATCAAATACTCCAGCTTCCAATATCTGATGCGGGCGTCCAGGATGTCCTGTACCTCGAACTCCTCCTCCCCGTCACGCATCACAGGAGGGGGCGGTGGCTGCGTCACATCAGACCGCACCCCCTTCGCCGGCCGCAACAGGGAACGGTGAAAAACAGGATGGATCTTCATGCCCGCCAGAAGCTGTAGTTTGAAGGCAACAGGCCCCACACTCTCCAACACCTTGTAGGGACCCAAAAATCTCGCATCCAGTTTGCGGCTAGGTCTCTGCGTAGGCAAATTCTTGGAAGACAGCCAGACTTTGTCCCTCACCTGGTTCTCTGAACCCTCCTGGCGCCGCCGATCAGCCGTCCGCTTGTAATCCGCTTTGGCCTAGTCCAGTTGAGAGCGCAGCATCTCCTGCATGGCAGTCAGCTCCTGTAGCCAATCCTCCGCCGCTGGCACATCTCCGGACTGGTCCACAGGAGGGTAGAACCGAGGGTGATGACCATAGTTGGCAAAGAAAGGAGTCTCTTTGGTGGATTCCTGCGTCGCATTGTTGTAGGCAAACTCCGCCAAGGACAACAAGGATGCCCAGTTGTTCTGCTGATAGTTAACATAGCACCTCAGATACTGTTCCAACGTGGCGTTAACCCTTTCGGTTTGCCCGTCGGTCTGGGGGTGATGAGCCGTAGACATCCGGGCCTCAATCCCCAGCAACTTCTGAACAGCCCGCCAGAACTGGGAAGTGAATTGGGTGCCTCGATTCGTCACCAAACTCTGAGGCAGTCCATGCAAGCGAAACACATGTTGCACAAACATATCAGCAGTCTCTTTAGCAGTAGGCACCCCTACACAGGGAATGAAGTGACTCATCTTGGTGAGACAGTCCACCACGACCAGGATCGTGGTGAACACCTTGGACTTGGGCAGGTCGGTGATGAAATCGGCCGAAATCATCTTCCAAGGAGCGGAAGGGGTCGGGAGCGGCTGGAGCAAGCCGGCTGGCTTGCCCCCCGCCTTCTTGGCCCGTTGGCACACAGGGCAAGTGCTGACGTAGTCCTCCACATCCCTCCGCACTTTGAGCCACCAGAAGTCCCGCAGCACCAACTGTAGAATCTTGAACAGGCCAAAGTGTCCCGCGGCCCGGCTATCATGGCAAAGTCTGAGAATGTCCTCTCTCTCGGGCCCAGGGGACACATAAACACCCTCGCGGTGGTAGAGCACTCCGTCCTTCACGTGGAAAGGTGCTTGCACCCCTTTGGTCAGCTGCTCTTGCACCCAAGGGTCTCCCTGTTGTCGAGCGTGAATCCGGTCTCACAACGGTCTCTTGTCCCCCGGGGCTGGGGTGACCACCGGGGCCGGCGCAGGGGCCGCACCAGTGGCGGCAAAGTTTTCCGCTTTTAGCAGCCGTGCCTTGGGAAGCCCTTCTCCACCTCTGACATACTCTGGCTTCCGAGACAACACATCAGCTTGTTTGGTCTGCTTGGGGGTCACATAGTGAATGCGGAAATTGAATCGCTCAAAGAACAGGGACCATCTCTGTTGTCTCTGGTTCAATTTGAGCTGGGTCTTCAAGTGCTCCAAGTTCCGGTGGTCGGTGTGCACTTCCACCGGAAACTTGGCCCCTTCAAGCAGATGTCTCCAAACCTCAAAAGCTATCTTAATGGCCAGGAGCTCCTTCTCCCAAATGGTATAGTTCTTTTCCGGTGCCGTCAGCTGCCGGGAGTAGTAGGCATAGGGCAATAGGTCAGTCCCCTGCGGCTGTAGCAGGATCGCTCCCACTGCTACATCCGAGGCATCAGCTTGCACGATGAAAGGGGTGTGGGGGTTAGGATGCTGCAGAAGCGGCTGCGTGGTTAACAGCTGCTTCAACTTCCGGAACCCCACGTCCGCCTCCGATGTCCACCGGAACGGCACCTTTCCACGCAAATACTGAGTGATAGGATCAGCCCACTTGGCAAAGTCAGGAATGAACTTTCTGTAGTAGTTGGCAAAGCCCAGGAATCTTTGAATGTCTTTTTTGCTGGCAGGGGCCGCCCAGTTGACCACAGCTTGGACCTTGGTGTCGTCCATGGCGATACCCGTAGGAGAAATGCGGTAGCCCAGGAAATCCACCTCGCGGAGATCAAACGCACATTCTCCAGCTTGGCATAGAGACCATGGTCTCTCAGTCTCTGAAGCACTTCCTTCACATGGCAGTCGTGGGTCACCTGGTCAGGAGAAAAAATCAGCAGTTTGTCCAAGTAAACTGCCAGATAGCGATCTAGCAGGTCCCGAAAAATGTTGTTCATGAAATGTTGGAAACAGGCGGGAGCGTTGCACAAGCTGAATCCCATAACTCTGTATTCAAAACTTCCTCACTTGGTCTGGAATGCGGTCTTCCATTCGTTGCATTGGCGAATCCGCACCAGATTATAAGCACCCCGGAGGTCTAATTTGGTGAAGACCTTGGCACCCCGCATCCTTTCTAACAGTTCTGGGATCAGTGGCAGGGGGTAGCAGTATCGAATCGTGATCTTGTTGAGCTCCCGATAGTCATTACAAAGCCGCAGCTCCCCCGATTTCTTTTTGACAAACAGGATTGGCGCCCCGGCCGGGGACTGAGAAGGCCGGATAAATCCCTTTCGCAGATTCTCATCCAAAATCTCTCGGAGAGCCTGCTGCTCCGGGTCCGAGAGAGGGTAGAGTCTTCCACGGGGGATAGGGGCTCCGGGCTCCAACTCAATGGCACAATCGTAGGGTCGGTGGGGGGTTAGACGTTCCACCTCCTTCTCGCTAAACACATCCCAAAACCCTGCGTACTTTTTGGGCAGCATGGCGGCTTGTTCTACCTCTTGGGCCTGGCAAGCCCGGGCTGTCATGCAATGTCCCTGGCAATGTTCAGAGGAAAACGACAACTGTCTCTTGGCCCATGAGATCTGTGGATCATGAAGGGTCAGCCAGACAATTCCCAGAATTACCGGGAAATCTGACAACTTGGTGACAAGGAAGGAGATGTCCTCTTTGTGGGAGCTTGTCCACATCTTGGTAGGGGCAGTGTATTGGGTCACGGCCCCTGCTTTCAGGGTTCTCCCATCAATGGTCTCTACGCCCTTGGGCTCTTTAAGATCATGAAACTGTAATCCAGCAGACTTGGCATAGTCTGCATCGATGAAATTGTTGGTGGCCCCCGGGTCGATCATGGCATGGACCATCATCGGTCCCTCCTCTTGCGACCAGAGGGAGACCATCACTAGAAACAATTGTCGAGTCTGGGGTTCTGTGGGAAGGTCAGTGACTGCGGCCGAGTTAGCAAACCCTCTTAAACTCGGCCGACCCCTTCCCCCGCCGTCTGGATAGCTTCTTCAGCCCCCTGGGGCCCCTCCAACACAGCAGAGGCCCGGGGGTCTTGCCGCGTGGCTTCCGGGGGCATTCTCTAGAAAAGTGTCCAGCTCTCCCACAGTACCAACACAGATTCAAACGCTGGCGCCGGGCCTTCTTGGCAGCGTCCACTTTTGGCCTCACATGCCCAAGCTGCATGGGTTCCGGTTCATCCAAGGGCTGGGGAGCCGGCGCGAACTGCCGAAATGAGAGCTGGCTGGCTCCCGTTTCCTTTTGCACCCCTGGTCGCTCCCCGGACCCTTTGTCCCATCGCTTCCGGGTCTGCATTCCAGCCTCCACCCGTATGCTCATGGTGATCGCCTCCTCCAGGTCTGCAGGCCGAGTAGCCCCTCTCAGGATTTCCTGCTGCATCTCCAGCGACAGGCCTTTCATGTACTGGTAACGCAAGGCGGAGGGATTCCAATCTACTTGGGCGGCCAGCACACGGAATCGGGAGATGTACTGAGACAAAGGCATGTCCCTCATAGACAACCGATCCAGTTCCCTTTCCGCCAACTCGGTATTCACTGGGTCTCCCCAAGTGGTCTTGATAGCCACCAGGAACGCCGCCACCGTGGCCACTTGTGGGGACGCAGCCTGGATCTGCGTGGTCTCCCATGCCGCCGCTGTGCCTTCCAGTAGCGTATAGACGAAGCCCACCTTAGCTCATTCAGTGGCGAACTCCGTGGGCCGAAGTTCCAGATACATTTCACATTGTCCAATGAACACGTTGATTTGAGCCGGGTTGCCTCCGAACCGAGCCGGTGCAGCCACGGAAGGGTGTCGGCCAGCCCTGGCCCGTAGTTCTCCCAGTTCCTGCTGCATCGCTGCAACTTGAGCATCGGTCAATTGAGCCATGGTGCCGGCCCGCCCTCCGCGTTTCTTGGAGTGTCCCGTGATGTGAAAAAGGGGTTCATGGAGTAGCTCGGCCAACTGTCACGATGCAAGGACTCGGCCGGCCCCTTAATCACACACACAGAGACGGTGATCAGCTAACTATTTATTGAAGAATAAAGAACAGATAAAAAGGCAATTGTCCATGAGATATAGAAAAGTTCTGTCCAAAAGTAAAGAGTCCGTAATAAAATCCAAAGGCAAAGGTCTGGGCAAAAGGCTTGGCAAAAGCTCCGCAAAACCAAGTGGATCAAGGAACAAGGCAAAGTTCAATCAGGGCCCAAGAAACTTCTTGGCAAGGCACGAGCCGCAACTTGGCTCCATGGTCCTTTGCTCGCTTCACTTCGTTAGGTTAGAAGAGGCCGAGCTACTGAGGATCCTTTCCCACGGATCCTATACTTAAACCTCACGGCGGGGCCCCCGACGCTCTGAGCTTCGGCGGTAATCTGTGCTCCGGGATCTAGCGCTTCTCTGGCGCTCTAGGCTGCGGTGCCAATCCCTCCTGCTGGAGTCAATGCTCCGTCTCCTATCAAAGCTCCGTCCTTGCCTCCCCGCACCTGGCTCACTATCTTTATGAGAGTCTAACTCCCTTTCAGCTTCCATGGCCTCATCGCCCATGTTTTCCCAAATTCTCTCCTGTGATCCGTACCCACCCGGTTTCTCATAACATTCATCGCTATCAGCACTTTCAGAATCAGCCTGACCTTCCCAGTTCTCATAGCCATCCGGCCATCTTTCATCCCAGGCCAAGCTCTCTGTGGGAGAGCAAGGTCCAGTTAGCTCATTAACCCCTTCCTCCATTCCTTCCTCAGCTGCGGCTGGTTCTAATGCAAGTGGGACCCCCGGTGCTGCCCCCGGCCCCCCAGGCACAAAAGAGAACTGGGTTGCTACAGCAGTGATAGGCGATGTGACGCTTCAGCTGCAGTACAGTTGAATCAACCATGAAACTGTCAAAACCAGGTGAAGAATCTGATATCTTCATCTCATCCCTCAGTGGAGATTAACCTTATTGTTTATCCCACTCATGCCGCCCACTAGAAACAGCACTTTCTATCTATTTCACCCACGGGTTTTACAATTTTTACCGATTGCATTTGGCCCAGCTCACCTTGGTTAAATTACTTCAGCATTTTATATTTTGCTTTTATTATGTTATTGTCACAATTTATGCATTCTTATGTTCATTGTTAAGCATTTTTATTTGATATTATTGTCTGTTTTGTATGTACTTTCTTTGCTTTATTGTATTCATTTGGACTTGGCCTCATGTTAGCCACCCTGAATCCCTTCGGGAAGATGGTGACAGGGTATAAATAAAATTTATTTATTTATTATTATCCTAAAATGTTTTTAAATACTCCAGTCCAGCCAACATAACTAGTAGTCAAGGGTTATGGGGACTTTCATCTTATGATATCTGCATGGTCACTAGTTTTCTATCCATGTATTAATACTTGCCTCTCCGTTGGTGCCCCCTTGTTGTGGGGGAGAGGCTTGCGTACTCTAATGAAGTTGTGAGCTATGCTGGCGGTGGCATAATAGTCACCGGTAGGGCCTCCCATGCCAGACAGGTCACAATTGAAGGGTCTGACAAATTACTTAGAGGACCTAACAAATACCATTTTCACCAGGACATGAGTAAGTGAAACCACAGATATGGTTCCATAATCACAGGAGTCTTTCTGTACTCCATACAGACTAACAGCAGGAACATTTCAGAACTCAGTGAATCCAAGAATCTGAATGTTCTATTTCAGAAAGTAAACTAGTTATCCTGTCTTTTAATTCTCTCTAGCTTCTTAAATCTGGAAGTTGCACCTTTATCAACCCTTTTATTTCTTTTATTGATTTATATTCCATTTTATTTTGAGTTTGAGATAACTATGCTTGTGTACACGTAGGAAATTCAATGAATATTTCAGAACAACTTTATTTTTCTATGATTTGATCCCTCTTGGTTGCAAATCAATAAGTACCGTTCTGCTCCCACAAACCATTTGCATGGAGGTGTCCTGATCTTACTAGGAACAGAGTTGATATGCTCAAAGAAACAGTTGATAGAGACTTTAATAAAACAATAGCAATGTTCAAATCCCAACTCCTCCTGATCTGACTGACAAAAGTCTCTTAAAAGGTTAGGGATTTACTCTAACAGTGATCTTTGCCTACTTGTCTGTTGTCTTTTCTTCTTTGTTCTCTGTGTCTTCAGCAAAACCATTTTGCTTATAGAACCAACTGTTCAACTGTTTAATTATTTAAATTCTATTGATCAACCATTGCCTATCAGCCTTGACAATGGGGTATTTTCATTCCTCTGACACCTACTGGTCTAAAGGCTGACTTCTAGAGATGCAGTTAAGTCTAGTTGAGAGGCTCCACCCCTGGGGAAGCTTCTGAAAGGGGAGGGGAAAGGAGATATCTTAAAGGGAAGGAAGGAACTAATTCTGGATCCCTCCCATAATAGTTATTTACAATATGCAGACTAATCTCTCCTAACTAACAAGGAAAACAAAAGAGGTATCTGTGGGGGCATGACAGGTACTCAACTACTCAAGTTTACTATTATAGAGGGAATTAAAATACAACTAAAAACCTAGGGCCAAGAGACAGTGACTTTTTCAAAGTTACCTGATGTCATAACACTGGTGAGATTGGAATTGAACCCTTAACTAATGCGCCACCATACAAGAAGCTTTAATTTCACAGGTTTCCTTCACCACATTAGCTAAGAAGCAGAAGAAGACTTTTTTTTCATAGTAGCAACACTCTTGAATTATTGGAGTGTTCAAAAATACAAGGCCAAAGTCTCAATTGGTGTAAATTGTAACCACTCAAGTGGAATCAATTTTACATCTGCAGAGAATCTGACAAAACACTTTTTAAGGTTACTTGATTAATACTTTAAGAGAAGCCATAGAATTATTAGAACATTCAGAGGCCTCTTCTGTCATTCCATGAAGCTCTTGACATTTATTGTAATTAAAAATCAAAATGCCTACAAAACATTTCTCTTGTTTGAATGGTAAAGAAGTGCTGCTCTCGTCACTTAAAAAACACCCATACATCTTGACCCTGAGTGTGGGGAATTAATTCATCGAAGTAAGCAGTTGGAAAATGTAGTAAAAAACTGAGCATGTTCTCTTATAGTTTCCCCCTCCATCAATACTTTCTACTAAAATTTCTATTTATTAAGTTGCCATCCATGAGCTTTTAGCGTTTCACTTTGTCATACTCCCATCTTTGTTTTCTTCTATCATGGTCTGTTGAAACAGAACTGAATAGTGAGAAGAACTAAGAGTGAGCCAGTGAGAGATAAACTCATTTTACAGTTGTCAGTGAAATTTGCCCTAAGTGAATATGGAAGCAAATTTCAGTTTGGGTAGTCAGTCATCATCTGAAGGCAAGAGACTTGGGTATGACAGGGTTCAAATTAGAAATGCAAGTGAAATAATCATCCTGTCTTTCCCCAACAGCTAAAGCAAACATAGCTTTAAAAAATATCCCCAGCATGCAAAAGTCTAAAAGTAATTAAGCTATTGAAAATTAAAGATTGAAAACCGAAACTTTTAAAGAATACTAAATAAGAATCCATCACATTATATACACATTCTATTTGCCCTCAAAATTCTCAAAAGCCTGTGAGTGTAGAAAGATGGTATGGTATGGAAAGATAGTACCTATCTACTCACTCTGAGCGGGAAGTTCATGAGAAGTTGGAGACTCCATGGAGAAGACTCTTTCCTATGTTCTCACCATGTGTACCTATGCAGAGAGTAGAATAGGTGGGAAGGCCTTCCCAGAACATCAGCAGATTTGTATGGGAGAATATGACCCTTGAAATAATGAGGACATGAGTCCTGTAGGACTTTACAGGTCACAATCGACATTTTCAGTGCTGCTCATAAATGAATAAATATTGTTTTCTGCTGTTCTACAGACTAAGACATGGAGCAATTGATTCAAACCATAGGAAAAGTTATTCCATCTCAATACCAAGAAGATCCTCTTGAAAGTAAGAGTTGCTCAGTAGTGGAATACACATTCTTGGAATGTGTGAGAGTCTCCTTTTTTGGAGCTTTTAAAACAGACTGTGTGGCCATCTGTTGGGAATGCTTTGATTGGACTAGATGGTTCTTGTGGTCTCTTCCAGCAATATGATACTTTGATGTTATGAATAGGCATCCAATGTTGCTATTGCAACAATTAAGTTAAGTGCCACCTCTAGCCAGCCTGAGTTAACTTATTGGGCCAGGTGAAATTTCAGAACACTCTCCAAAATGGTTCCATGTAGAATGCATTACAGTAATCCAAAATGTAAATAAGGCATATGACACTGCACTATGACCAAGTCTGGTGTCTCAATTCTCTGGTACTAGATTATCCTTTCTCAAAGGGAGTGGCATCTTTGCTCTGGTGGAGCATCAGGTCTTAGAGGAATGTGGGAAGAAACTATTGTTCTCAAAACCAAGAAGATATTTAGATCTATCCCTATGGGAAATATTGCATTTTATTTTAAAGCAATGCTGATAATGCAAGAGAGACAAATAAAAAATGGAAGGCACATTTTTGGCTGTAGAATACATATGCATGGCTTCATATGAGCATTCCTACTTGAATTTTTGTATTATTCTCTCTATATATATACCTTTATAAAGCGGAATGTTTGTATGTATGTATGTATGTTTGTATGTGTCCGGAGGGCGGAAGGGCGGAAGGAAATGTGGCAGCTTTCGGATTGGCTCCCACTGTGAGGTTATTTGCATTAACAACTCCCACTGGCCAGCCAACATGAACATTCAGAGACTCAAAAGTGCCAGAGGGAGGTAAGGAAAAGGCCTGAGGCAGTCAGGCATGGTGGGAGTTTAAGTCCAAAACACTTTGCAGCCCCCAACAATGAGACAACAAAACCAAACTTGCCACACAGACCCCAGACCCACTTTACGTCTTGGTGCAGTTTGAGGAGAATGGACAATGGATTGGCCAGCATTCCAACATCCCAAATCTCAAAGGTGCCAGACAGAGTTCTTTACAAAAACGCTTCCTTCAGCTGATTTTAAAAACTAGCCCTCAGCCTGAATTGACAGTAAGGCTCCCTCAACTTGATTCTCCTAACTAGGCCTCAGCCGGACCTGAACCAAACTTGGCACACATAACCCCCATGATGCCCTTTACGTCCTGGTGCAGTTTGAGAAAGATGGACCACGGATTATGGGATTTGTAGTACTTCCAAGCGCTTTACTTCCCAAAGACCATTGTGGCCCCTAACAAAGACCAATAAATATCACACTTGGCACACAGAGCCCCCATGACCCACTCTACATCCTGCTGCAGTTTGGAGGAGGGAAAACCATGGATGATGGGACTTGCAGTACCTTCCCTCACTTTCCAAGACTGCTGCAAACCTAATCCAATCAATGATCAACACCAAACCTGGCACACAGAGCCCCCATGACCCACTCTACATCCTGCTGCAGTTTGGAGGAAGGCAGACCATGGATGATGGGACTTGCAGTACCTTCCCTCACTTTCCAAGACTGCTGCAAACCTAATCCAATCACTGATCAACACCAAACCTGGCACACAGAGCCCTCATGACCCACTCAACATCCTGGTGCAGTTCTGTGTGAGATGGACCACGGATGATGGGACTTGATGATGGGACTTGAAGTACCTTCACTCACTTCCTAAAAACAATACAACCCTCATCCATTCACCAATACAGATCAAACTTGGCGCACAGAGCCCCCATGACCCAATCTACATCCTACTGCAATTTGGGGGAGGTTGGACCACAGATGATGGGACTTCCAGTACCTTCAGTAATTTCATGATACCACTGTAACTCTCAATACTGATGGATCAAGACCAAACTTGCCACACAGGACCCCCCCCCCAATGACCCAGTCTACATCCTGCTGCACTTCTCAAATGACCCGGGCACCGCCGGGTCACCAAGCTAGTTTTAAATATTTTTCAGCTCAAAGCTGCTGGCAGGAGAAAACAATCTGGAAAAAGCATGGTGCAGAAGTGTCTCTAACCTGCTGAATCACATGCAGTGTGTATCATGTTAGATCTTTAGATTGCAAGTCATAACATTGATACTAGACGGTTCAGGTCCAGGCTATTTGGCCGGCTGCATCATCTTATACTAACCTGCTCAGGCCCTGAGATCTTCAGGAGAGGCCCTTTTCTCAGTCCCATCTCCAACTCAAGCTTGGTTGGAGAAAACGAAAGAGTGAGCCTTCTCAGTGGCTGCCTGTTGACTCTACTCTCTGTCCAGAATGGCCCCCTCCATGCTGTCCTTCAGGTGGCCAGTTGAACCTTTTTCTTCAGGCAGGCTTTTAAAGAAAAAGAGTTTCAAGATGTTCAGGGGCTGCTGCGATTTTATATGCTTCTAATGATGTTCAATACTGTTTTAATACTTGCAACGGCCTTTGGTCAAAAGCAATAAATTTGCTTAATAAGAGAAATCGTGCATAATAAGAGAAAAATAACCGTCATGAAGGAGATACCCCCATCTATCCTAGAAAAAAGAAGGAAATATTTTTTTCTAACAGAGGAATTAAAACAACGAAATATAAAGTTCCGATGGGAAAGAAGGGAAGGCCTCATGTTAACATTTAAAGGCAATAGACACTGGGTCACCACAGAAGAAAAGGCAACCAAGATCTATGATATGATCAGAAAAGATAAACGCCCGGAGGACAAAGACGAGATGGACGCCCCGTTAGAAGAAGATGGGGAGGTGTCAGACGACTCGGGAGAAGGGGAAAGGTCTCATAAGAAACAGAAGACAGACATGGTTGGAACTAACCAGGGAAACCCACTCCGGATCATGCAAACCAGAGCGAAAAAAGGAAGCCAAGCGAGTGTAGCTGAGTATGAATATTAATCTTTTCTCAAATAATATCAATGGACTAAACATCCCGTCTAAACGGAAAAGAGTGTTTAATTTTCTTCATTCTAAAAATTTGATGTAATCGCATTACAGGAAGTACATCGAAGGAGCAGAGACGAGGCATTACTAAGACAGGGTAAATTAGGGAAATTATTCTCCTCTTTAGATAATCAAAAAAGGAAAAAGGGGGTGGTGATATTTGTGAAAGAAACACTTGGCCCAAAGCTAGTATTTAGGGATGATGAAGGGAGATTATTGGGGGTGGAATTCAATTGGGATGCAAAGAAAATTTTACTGTGTAATGTATATATGCCAAATGGCCCCAAGGTAAAATTCCTCAAAGGTCTAAAGAAAAAAATTCAAGGAGCAACGTTTGATGAGTTGATCATCATTGGGGACTTTAATGGAGTTGTAGACAAAAAATTGGATAGAACGGGGGGAAACAGGAATAAAGACAATAAATCGGGTCAACTCCCCATAGAGGGGATAGAGATTCTAAGAGACTTAAATATCATTGACATCTGGAGGGAACAAAACCAAGGGGCAAGGGATTTTACTTTCTTTTCGAATAGGTTTCTGAGTTGGTCGCGTATAGACATGGTCTGGGCAACCAAAAGTATGTGTCTTAATATGAAAGATTTAAAAATTGTGCCCAAATGCCATTCTGACCACTGTGCATTGACATTTAAACTAGGCCTGAAAAGAACTCAAAGGAAGTGGAGACTGAATGAAGGACTCCTAAGGAAGGAAGAAGAGATCCAGAGGTATAGAGAAATTTTAGTAGAATATTTCAAATTAAACGCGGGAAGGAGACATCAGACAGGGTAGTGTGGGACGCTTAAGTAAGGCGGTTATTAGAGGCCATTTCATCCAGCAGAACAGCATAATGAATAGAAGGAAACATAAGTTGGAACAGGATATTAATAGAAAACTGGAGACGCTAGAAGCACAACTCAAAAAAACCCTAAGGATAGGGAATAAAAGCACAACTAGATTCCACTCTAAAACAGAAGGAAATTTTGGAGCTGGGGAACCTTGAAAAGAACCTCAGATTCCTGAAACAACAGCATTTTCAAAATGCTAATAAACCGGGTAAATGGATGATGACAAAGATCAGGAAAAGGCAACAAAAAAACTACATTACCCAAATAATACATAAAGGGAAAGTCCTTCATGACGCAAACCAGATTAGGGAACAATTTGGAAAATTCTACAAATCGCTCTATGCGACTGACAATATTAAGAAAGAAAGGGTCCAAGCCTATATAAGCAAAATGAATCTGGCCAAGATCTCGGAATCTCAAAGAGAGAAATTAAATACCCCCATATCCCAAACTGAAATAAAGAATGCCATAAAAATCTAAAAAACAACAAGTCTCCCGGCCCAGACGGGCTGACAGCCAAGTTTTATAAAATATTTAGCGAGGAACTCACACCCCATCTACAAAAAATAATGAACAAGGCTTTAGAAAAACCAGAGCTCCCTGATTCTTGGTCAGAAGCAACGATCACAGTGATACATAAAGAGGGGACAGAGAGTACAGAGATGAAAAACTATAGGCCCATCTCACTTTTAAATATAGATTATAAAATCTATTCGAACATAATTGCCAATAGACTCAAAAATTTTCTGTCGGACTGGATAAACCCTGATCAAACGGGGTTTCTACCGGGCAGACAGGCCAAACAAAATGTGAGACTGGTCATAGATGCATTGGAATTCTACAGGTCTAAAATCCAAAAAAAAGCGGCTTTTCTGTTCGTGGACGCCGATAAGGCCTTTGATCGGGTAAATTGGGATATGATAATACTAGTTATGAAAGAATTAGATTTGGGGTTTAAGTTCATTAATAGCGTGAGAGCAATATATAAAAAACAAAAAGCAAATATATGCATCAATGGAGAGCTGTCGAAGGAAATCCCAATCTACAAAGGCGCGAGGCAAGGCTGCCCGCTCTCCCCTCTCTTATTTATTATGGTATTGGAGCTTTTATTGGTTAACATTAGAGCAGACAAGGAGCTGAGGGGCTTAGCAATGAAGAACTGTTCGCTAAAAGTAAGGGCCTTTGCGGACGATTTAGTCTGCGTGATAGAGGATCCAGCAACAAATATAGAAAAATGGGTTACTAAAATAGAGGCCTTTGGAGAAGTAGCGGGCTTTACACTAAACAGACAGAAGACCAAGATGTTGACAAAGAACTTAAGTATGGAAGATAAAGAGATTCTGAAACAGAAAATCAATATAGAAATAACTAATAAGGTTAAATACCTGGGAATCACGCTATCGTCAAATAGTCTAAATCTAATAAGAGATAACTATGAAGAAAAGTGGAAAGGGATAAAAAAAAATCTCGAGAATTGGAAACATCTTAATATTTCGCTATTAGGCAGAATATCCCTTATTAAAATGAATATAATTCCCAAGCTGCTATTCCTCTTCCAAAACCTCCCAATTCTAAAAAATAGAAGAATGCTCAGCCTATGGAAAAAAGAGCTGGCCAATTTTATTTGGCAGGGGAAAACACACGAATTAAGTGGAAGGTTATGATAGATGACAAGAGGAGAGGTGGTTTTGGTGCCCCAGATTTAGATTTCTATTACGAGGCGGCCGCCCTAGAATGGGTAACAGAATGGATTTCTTTAACTGATGAGGGTTGTTAGCATTGGAAGGATTTGATCTCAGAGCCGGATGGCATGGATACATTTGGTATGATAGGGCAAAGATAGAAAGAAATTTTAATAATCATGTATTCAGGGCCCCCCTACTCAAGGTATGGTTAAAGTATAAGAATAGATTTTGTGAAAAAACACCCCGGTGGCTTTCACCCCAAGAAGCCCACTTCAGGCGACAGTATGGAAAGACCGTTTGGGTGAGATACCGTGATGTGCTGGATAAGAACAACAAGGAATTAGGTTTGATAAGTTTGGAAAATATTAAAAAAGAGGACAGCTCATTCGATTGGTTCCAATATAAACAATTGTCTGAGATCTTTATAAAAGACAGAAAAAAAGGCTTTGACCAAACCGTTAATTTCTGGGACAAACTAATCCAAAAAAAGAAAAAAAGAATCACGATAATCTATAAAAAACTTTTAGAATGGGGTACAGAGGAGGAGATGGTAAAAAACTGTATGATTAAATGGGCCAATAACTTTGGACACAGCATTAAATTGGAAATCTGGGAAAGGACATGGAGGACCCATTTAAAATATACGTACTCCTATGATCTAAAAGAAAACTTGTTAAAGATCCAGCACAGGTGGTATCTCACCCCAGCCAGCATAGCCAAATACTGCAAGAACTATGACCAGCGATGCTGGAAATGTAAAAAGGAGGTGGGTAGTTTTTACCATATGTGGTGGGGTGTAAAAAGCTAAAGATCTTCTGGAGAAAAATCCATAGAGAGATACAAGCAGCGCTTAAGATTAAGTTTGAGATGAAGCCGGAATATCTTCTCCTAGGACTAATTGACTTTAAAATGGGAAAAAATGTGGAAAAACTGTTTATATATTGTATTACAGCCGCTAGACTAAGCCTCGCAAAAAAATGGAAAGAAAGAGAAATACCAAGTCTCGACTCCTGGAGAGCTAAATTAATGGAGATTATGAAAATGGATATGTTAACAACAGCACTGGCCGATAACAACAACGAGAAGAACTCAGATTGGACTCTATTAATAAACTATTTCAGGAACTCAAATTTGGACTGGACGATTGAGTTGTAACCCTTCAAAAGGTTAAGGTTCAGGGTAGTAAGCATAGACAAATTATGTTAGTAGAAATATAACAACATGTTAAGATCCTAAAGACGGGTTTGATGGGAAAAGTCCGGGGGAACATCCCCGTTATTGTTTCTTTTTCTCTTTCACTTCTTGTTGATATTCTCACATCAAGATACCCCTCTTCCCTATCCCCAGTTTCCCCTTTCCCCCCCCCATACCCCCTTCTATTCCCGCCCCACCCCAGCTTTCCCATGTTTTTTTATCTGCTGTGTAAATTTGCAAAACCAATAAAATATTATTTTCAAAAAAAAAAAAAAAAAGCAATAAATTTTATTCAATACTTGTGTATTTGTATATTTAAAGTTGTGTTGCAATGTGTTAGTTGTAAACCACTTTGCGTCTCCGTATAGAGATAATAAGTAAAATATAAATAAGTATAATAATAATTATTATTTTTATTGTCTTTTCTTCGCGAATGAAGATTCAAGAAGGACTCATCCCACACTTTCTACAAGCGCGTTGATGACTAAAAAGGCCAATCCGAGATAGGCAAGTCCAGTTGCAGAAAGCATAGCAGAAAGTCTCCTTGGGTTATGTTGTTTCCAAGTTGCGGTTCTTTCTGCGTTGTCATTTCTCTTCAAGACTCATTTGGCGTGACTTCTCGAAAGAGGCTGCAGCATTGTGGATAGTGCGTCTCCATGCCTCCTGATGTAAGGCCAGGGTGGACCATTCTTGGTGATCAATCTGTCCAAGCCTGAGACGTTGTTTCAGAAAGTCCGTATATATCTTTTGGGGGGCGCCTCTCTTGCGCTGACCCATGGCGAGTTCACCATAGAGTAGTATCTTTGGGAGGTGGTGGTCCTCCATCCTAGAGATGTGCCCTGCCCTGCCCAGCGCAGCTGTGTTCTCAATAGCATGGCCTCAATGCTGATGATCCCTGCTTGCTCAAGGACAGCAACTTTCATCACATAGTCAGTCCAGTATATATTTAGGGTTGTGCGTAATACTTTACTAATAAACATGGTGATATCAGTAGCACCCCAGGCTCATTTACTTCAGAATTTAATTGTCACCTTTACTGTGTAGTATTGGGGTTGGGCTTTCCAAGTAACAGTGTATTGTTCTGAGGTATCAACTTTCAGTGTCTACTTTTTGGAGTTGCTTGGTGTCAAATATACCATTATGACTCACTGAGCTCACAAAAGTCTACTATGGATGGCAATGGAAACAAATATAACTCTTTTGTTAATATGGGTTAACAGGGACATCTGTTTTTTGGACTTTCTCAATGACTGTGACCACAGGGACTTTTACAGTGAATGCCTGTTGTTTACAATTTGCTACTGCTCTACTGTATGAAAAAAAGTATTTTGCCTGTCTGGCAAAGTATCTCAAAGACATTTTACTCATTCCTATGTAGTTTTTCACATGACCACCCACATTATGTCTAGTAGTGTTGCAGAGCTGCTTCAAACAATGTTCAGTAAACGAAGTCTGGAGTCCATCTGTTACAGAGTGACCTATAAATTTCATGAATTATTTAAGACGCCTCTGTATGGGAAAATATAGCAAGACACTAAAAGCACATTTGCATGCATCCTAATGTCAGAATGAATTTCCTCTATCATGTCATTCTCCTGTCAGTTCCAGTTTCTACAGATTCCTCCACCATTGCATGATTGTTTGGCTCAAAATATAAGGCAAAGTACATAATCTTTGGTTCTTCCATCTATAGTTTTTCCAGTGTTTTCTTCCTGTCTTCTCTGGGCAGCAAGTGTGGGGAAAATGTACCTCAGTGGTTTCATTTTGTCCTCCAATGGCTTTTTTTGTACCCTCATGGCTCTCTAAACTGTACTTCCATGGCTCTCTAAACACATCCACAACTATTTGGTCTTCATATGCATGGAGTGTCTTTCAAAGTAGTCTGCCCAAACTTGTACTTTTTGGTGTGAAGTGAACTGTATTTTCTATTTTGAAAAACTGGTTCCTACAGGTCCTGCTGAATATAGGTTCAAAGGATGCATGGAAGTAAGACCCCTTCCACACAGCTGCATAAAATCCACATTGAACTATATTATATGGCAGTGGGCCCACCCAGACTATACCTTTATCCCAGGAGCTTCCACAGCAAACAGGAGGGTGACCGAATACCATTCCCTGTAAACATGGGAGGAATTGCTACAAAAGGCAAAAATAATGAGATTTCCAGGGTTTGAGCTGAATATCCGCATCTTCTCATGTCTGTATGTCTCTGCACTCAGAAATCACAGGATTTTTTAATCTGGGTTTGTTCCTTGGTTTTAGATGTTTGTTCCTGATTGGCCAGTTCATAAAAAGAGGGTGACACTTGAGAAGAAGGCAAAAACTTTGTGTGCCAGAAGCTTCATGAAAAGTGTGTAGGGCATAGTTTCTCTGGTCAGGACAAAGAACGGAACTTTTGCAGTGATTTGCTACAGTGAATCTCTATATATCCACATATCTGCTTCTTAATTTTTTTGCAAACTGCTGAAGTTTCTGGCGGAAATCCCATAGTGGCCTCTTGTTGCACACCGGCTGGGAACCAGGGCCCTTTAAATATTCACACAACCACAGCTGGAAATGACAGTCTATTTATTGAAGTATACAATGTCCAAAAAATTAACAGTAAACATGAAAATAGCCAAGGCAAAAAGCATTCGAGAAAATCCCGGGAAATGTTCCCAAAGCCTCAGGCTAATTATGTTGTAAGGTCTCTGAATATAAATCCATTAAGAAGCAACAGAACTTAAAACTAGGTTAGTCCCAAAAAAGGCAAGCTCAAAGTTCTGTCATGAATGACCAAAAAATCATGAAATCAGAAGTTCATGGAACTGCTTGCAGTAGAATCGAAAGTTGACCAGGAACTGAATTTCAACCTTTACAGGGCTAATAACAAGATCTCAACATTCTAACATTTCCCTCCCTTTTCTCTGGGAAAGTAACGGCTGTGGCTAGAATCAGCAAGCCAGGTGTCTCAATTCCTGCCCACTGGACTCTCAGAAAAACTAAATTCCCTTAACTGCTTTTCCAGAGTTTCATCACCTTGGCCCTGCACTGAAAATCACACAGATCCCTGCACACCACCACAACCCACAACCCCTGAAGCCACAGAAGCCACAAGCCCAAAACTTCTAAATCTTGCAACAAAACATCAAGTCTGTAAAATGGAGGCAGAAATCCCAGGACCAACATGTCTTTATGTAGACCACTTCTGAAGTCCCGGGATGTTTTGTCCCTGTTTAAAGCCTGTGACTTAGTGCTGTCTGGTTCAAGTCTGGAAACTATGAATCCTTTTGAGGAGTACCTTAAGGAACTAGGTATGTTAGATTGGACCAAAGGAGGCAGAAAGGAGACTTTTTTAAAAAACCAACTTTATTTTTAAAAGTTTTAAAAAGCTATATTAAACTTTTTTTAAAAAAAGAGTGAATCAAGAAAAGACATTTAGAGTAGAAATACAAAGAAAAAGTAAAAGTAGATGACCTCCGATCTATCCTCACCTGGCCAAAAGAAAACAAACTTCACCTTCTGGGCCTCCCAATGCTGACTCCTTCCCCAAACACACCCCGCCCCCTTCTTCAGAACTCACTTCTACTCACTTTGGTAGCTACATATAGAGAGCTCATGTTGCATGCCACACTTTTCAGTTCTGCAACCATGAGAATATTATATGGCAATTAATCTAGAACAACAGACGGTGTTTATGAAGGCAATATAAATGTTAATATAAATGCACATTTTGTGTGCACAGGATGGAAAAGGTCAGATTTCCCCCATGATCACCAGAAACAATTTGATAATGAACATTTAATAATGTCAAGATAATTTTACTTATTCAGAAGAGATGGGATATCACATAAGTCTATCAACAATGATAAAATCATTACCGTAGTTGAATGGGAAGAAAGCCAGCCACTCATTGGGGATGATTTATTTAGATAACTTCAGTACACACAAAAGGATGAAAGGTAGCATCACTTAAATCATTTCAGAACAATGTTTCCCTCCCCTTTTTACTGTTATTGATTCTTCATTCTATTTCCTTTTCAATTTCCCCAAATAAATTAGTTGTGAATGAAAATCCAAATAACCTATTTCTCTAAGGACTCAAAGTCCTGGCTTTTGGGTGCCTGAATATGCAAATAAATCAGTTTTGTGTTGTCACAGGCTTTCATGAACAAAACTCTGAAAATGCTTATCACGTATGCAGGCAAAACATCAGGAGATAATGACACTGGAATATGGCCATACAGCCTGAAAACCCAGTAAATCAGTTTTGTTTCCTGATTCTATATCTATATCTATCTATATCTATCTATATCTATATCTATATCTATCTATCTATCTATCTATCTATCTATCATCTATCTATGTATTGAGTAAGTTTCGCATTGGGAGTTGTGAGTATGATGTTGCAACTACATCATCTTAGCAACATATACTGATGCTATCCCCCAGAACCTTTCTTTGAAGCTAGACACTAACAGCTCCTGATGAACAGAAGTTTGTCTGAAGTTCTATAAAGTAGTGCACTGAACAAAGAAGCATCCAGTCCTTTCCTGGCACATGACATAACAAGAAGTCCCTGCTACTGCTTCTTGCATTGCATCTTGCTGTCAGGAGAGGGCAGGACATTCCATTGTTCAGTGTCCTGCTCTCCAGCGCTGCCTGTCTTTAAAGGTAGGTTCTTGGGGGCACTTCCAATTATGGTAATGTTGCAACAACCATTGACATAAATCCTAATCATTATGATGTCATAATATCAGACTTCTAATATTGCAAATACTGCCAAATAACATAATACTGCAAATACTCCCTTTGCCAGACCCTGATGAAGAAGTTTCCAATTTGCATCAAAATGAAATTCAATTCAATTCAAGCTACTTTGTCTGAGTAGGCTCAGAAGTTCCTCACATTTTGCCATTCACAGGAAATATTTGTAACTTGCCCTTAAACATAGTTTCTGAGACAAACAAGAATGGTTTTTCATATTTTATGGATGAACCATAAAATCCTTTGAGGCCTAACTGGTTTTATATCCACTAGGCTTGGGCTCAAATCAGTTTGAATGAAAAAGATTTGTAGTAGTTGGTGGCCGTTTTATATAATTTCCAAAAACAGACCAGGGAGGAGGAAGCCAAAAAAACTCAGCAAAATGGATGAAAAGAGCAGGATTTTATCCAGTTCCTGGGTAGGAAAGGGTTCAATCTGCAATATACCTGAGGCAGGGTGTGAAGGTGTGGCTGATGCCACCTGTGTATAAGACTTTAAGTTGCAAGGTTTAAACTATTTGTATTATGTTTCAGCTAGTCTGTTTAGTGCTGTTAAGTTTTGGTTGCATTGATTGGTTCTTTAGAGCTGTCAATCATCGTTAAGTTTGTTTTTCCTCCCCCTTGAGACTTTGGAAATCTAGCTTTCTCTTTAGATTTTGCCTGCATCTCTACAGAAGAGGACGTGTTAGAGGGTTTGCCAGCCAGGCCTCAGTCAGGCATTCTCTAGCACCAACTCTTCATATCTTGGATTCATTCTGCATATCCAGCATACCTGGATGGGACTGTGGAATCTCAAGCGCCTTCAACTAGTCATTTGGCATCCATAGGAAGGCTCTGTGCCTTCAATATAGGCCATTTGACTGGGGCTAAGAGAGTTCTCACCTCAAAGCCATTGAGAGAGAGAGAATTTGGAAAGCCATCCGGCTGATAGCTTCCTGGACCCAAACAACTAAAGAACTGTAATGTATATTTTATTTTACCCCTGTTTGGAGAACTAAGTTTAGTACCTCAATAAGATAACTCCTTTTGTGAACAATAAAGCCTGTTTGAGTTATCTAAAGTGACTGGTTTGGTCCTTGGAAGTTCCAGTTCTCTATGGGAAGGCAAGAAGAAGTCCCCTGGGAAGAGATGTCACATCCTTGTTCCTATTCTAAGCCAAAGAGTCCAGGCGCGTCTTCACACAGGGATCTATCACTGCACCAGCAGCAGTGTCCCTCCATTTCTTTTTGGAAAGATTCCTAGGCTCCTCCTCCAGAGAGGACCCTGCTGGGAACTTGTTTTCCCAGCAGAACTTGCATGAAAAGTTCCTTTTGGAGCATGATGGGAGCTGAACCTTTTCTCTCTTGTTTCTCAACTAATAAAAAGCCTAGTTGTGACTATACTCTGACTGGCTGAGAATGGACACAACCGATGACCTGCGGTTTGTCGTATTTTAAAAAATGTTGTGGTTAAAACTTAAAATAATTCTAAAAATCAGTAGATTGGTGAATTGTTTTGAAACTGGGAGGCCTGCAGTTGTAAATGAGGTCTAAAACCAAGGTAGGCCTTAAAATAATTGAGGATTGAGCCTTAAAAATTTCCCATTGTTGCCAATGGGCTCAATCTTTGCCAATTGCAAACAGCAACACCCCTCCCCTTTCGAGTAACTTACTGGCAAACAGGGTGAGGGGCCAGCCAACAGTGGTCCCAGAAACAGGATGCCTTTTGGCTGAATTGCACACCTCTAATATTCACATGGTTTTGAATTGTGCTGACAAATTTAAATTGGTTGTAATTTGTTTGTTTTTAACTAGCTGAATGTTTAGTACATTTTAATATTTGTCCAATGTTTTCCCACTATAGGTTAGACACTGAAAGTGGGGAGTAGGGAAATTGACAAGGAATGCCATGCAATCACCAAACCCTTTGCTTCCTATTCTATTACAGATGGACAATCATGGTTCATCTAATGACTGGTGTGACAAGTTGCATTTCCATACACTAGATCAAAGTTTATCTGTGATGTCAAGTGGGACTCTCCCTCTTAAAAACAGCATGTTAATGTATTGTACGAGTTGATCTGCTAGCTTGTTATAGCATTCCAGGTCAGCAGTGTGAGCTGGTTTGCTATTTTCAGTGACTGATGTTGAACAGCAATTATGCTTAATGTGCTTTTAATATTTTAAGTAAATTGAAGTGTGTGTGCCTGTGCAGGGTTTTTAAATGGTATTACTTTATACAGTAGATGATGTAATGAACTGACAAAGTGATCTATCATTTTATTTTAAGAGTGCCTTCCTATCAGGAATTATTGTCCATATATTGCAACGAGAAATGATTAAAACAGATCTTCCACATGAGGGAGGGCACTCTGATGAAAAAGATGGGAAAAACAAAGCAGATCTTCTGCAACATAGATCTGTCTTCCATAACATAAGTGTACAACCACTGAAGCTGAAATGGAACATTCAAAGGTAAGTACTGTACTTCCAAATCCCATTGATTTCATTGGGAACTGTTAAAAGTACATAGTTAACTCTCCAAATGAAATCAATTGAACTTGAGTCCTTTGTTGAATACGTTATGGCTATAGTTTCTTCCCTCTTTTCTGAATCAGTGAATCTGAAATTGATTGTGGATATAGTCTTCACTCATTATTTGTTTATTTTCAAGCTGAATTAAGTTTTTCCCATATTGCATTCAACTATTAATTAGTAAAATAATTTGCGAGATTAAGCTCCCATGTTGTTTTGAAACCAGCTTTACCCTCATATGTGTAGTTGTCTAGAATTTTGTAGCTTTGACTTATTTTATTTATTTTGTATCAAAAGTATTGCATAAAATAGTTTATATAAAACTGATAGAATAAAGGGACCACAAGCTGCTAGATAATTTTGACTGTATCAGGTTGTATCAGATAAAAGGAAGCACACGTTACATTCCACTTCTATAGCAATGTAGCTCAACAAATGTGCATTGGGGGCCAGTGTACCTAGCTCACAATACAACACACTCTGGGATTTCAATTATCACCAATTGTATTAGGCTTGCATATAAGCACTATTTCATCAATATCAATAACACAAAAGTATACATTACATATAAACGGCGCACAAACCAAATGAAATAACCAATGTCACTCACGATCCTGTCCGTAGCCCTTCAATGAGTGTAACAACTCAGTACTATAGTTCAATTCCTTTGCGTTGTATCTGTGTAATAATCTTCCAAACCAAATGGTCAAATAAATTTGTATTTCATGGCCCGTTGGCCCAAATAAATTTGTATTCCTCGGCCCGTTGGCCCAAAACAAATCAAAAGGAATGAAGGACGTGATTCCTGGGTGTCCGTCAGAAGTCGTGAGTTCCAATGCGTAAGATTCCACTCCATTTGTGGTAATCGCTGGGCAGTCCACCTACGGGTAAATCCTTCTCCGGTTACCGACCCGTTTCGATCCTCTCTTCGTCAGGGTGGCCCCAAATTATAGAGATGCACTAGACAATATGTCTGAAATATAAACACGTACAATAATATCCCATACATACAAAAGGATAGTCACACAGGGTAGGAGTATAATCTCGTTGCTTACCAATATAAATCATATACTTGCTTAGTAGCAATGCTGATATCTCAGCTCACACATGTATCGCCCACATGGCGTAGACCGCAATCCGGTAAACGCTGAGGCTGAAAAGCTGCTTAAGTGCCTGCCAGCGGCGCAAACAAATTAACATACAATACGGCTTGGCTACCTCGGTTCCTTAAAGCAGCAGGTCTGTTATGCTTAAATTTTCATTGAGGCCTAGTGGTTGCTCGCATTTGATGCGGATTATCCATGTTCGTTCACATTTAAGTAATGTGTTGTGACTGTCTGCATGTGGTTGTACTGTCACTTGTTGTAATCCCACAAACTTAAAGTCTGGCACTGATGCATGTACGGTTTTAAAATGCCTATACAGGAATGTATCTTCATTGCCTGATAAAATGTGGTTTCTATGTTCTCCTAATCTTTTTCTTAGAGATCTTTTCGTCATTCCTACATAATATTTTTGACAAGAGCAAAATAATAGATAAATACTTTTCTCCGAAGCGCAGATGAAAAACTGATCAAGCTTGATGGGTGTGGCATTGCCAGGTAATGTTATAACTTTCAATGGTGATACAAAGTCACACATATTGCAGTGCCCGCATCTAAAAGTCCCCGCTCTCATATTGCTTTTAATAGCTTGGTTTTTGCTATGGTCTGTTCTGATAAGGCAGTCTTTGATATTCTCAGTCCGCTTGAAGGCTGGCATGGGCAGTTTTTCCAAGCCTTTGATATCAGATACCAAGGGCCAATGTTGTTTAACAATGCGGATTACCGCCTGACTTTTGGGTGTATAAGTAAGAGGCCATATAAACCTGTCTGGGGCTGTTTTAATTTTAGGTGTCAATAGATCTTCTCGTTTCATGAGATCTGCCTTCACTTTTGCTCGTACTATAATGTCTTGCGGGTAGCATTTTTTCCTGAAGTTTTCCATGATCCCATTGGCCTCTAGTTGGTAATCAATTTCCGATGTCAAATTTCTTTTAGCTCTAATCATCATAGAATATGGTAGATTATTTTTCAATGCAGGTGGATGGAAACTCCTGTAGTGTAACATCGCATTTTTGGCAGTGGGTTTCGAATACGGTTTTACCGCTAATCTGTCTTGTTTCTTATAGACTGTAACGTCTAAGAAATTGACTTCTCTTTCACTGTATACTGTTGTAAATTTTATATCTGGATGCCAGCTAGATAGCCAGCAATCACAGTCCTTTAAGTTGGTGTTAGGGCGTATGAGAAAGAGCACGTCATCGATAAAGCGCCACCAGTGGGTGATATGGTCCGAAAAAGGTAAATCCGGATTATTTTTTACTATAAACTTACCTTCAAGAGACTTGACAAATATGTTGGCTATGGAAGGTGCGGCCGGGGACCCCATGGCCACGCCCCCTTTCTGGATGTAGAACTCTTCTTCAAATTTAAAATAATTATAATCCGTTATACAGTCAAATAACTCTAACAAAAAACGGTGGGGGGTGTAGAGGCTTCATTCTTTGGTTCAGCAGATCCTCAATGGCTGTTCTTGCTTCCTGTAGTGGTACATTTGTATATAAAGAGGAAATGTCTGAGGTGGCTATGGTGGTGCCTTCTGGTATAACTATATTTTCCACTTTTTTGATCAAATCCGTTGTATCTTTGATATAAGATGGGGTTTGCTGTACAAATGGCTGTAGGATATTGTCAAGATACTTTGCGAGGGGTTCTAAAATTCCATTGTTGGCCGCTATGATGGGTCTCCCTTTGAAAGGAAATTCCTTTTTATGTGTTTTTGGATTAATGTAGAATACTGGAATTTTAGGGTGTACATTCACTAGATATTGGGCCGTTTTGGTGTCTATGTACCCCATCGCTTCACCATAGTATACTTACTACATCAGAGATTATTTTGGAGTATCTCCGCGTTGGATCACAATCTAATTTAGCATAGTATTTAGTATCTTGTAGCTGTCTGTTGACTTCACTTTGGTACATGTCCAGGTTTTGCAGGACCACTCCCCCTCCTTTGTCTTCTTTTTTGAAAATAATTTTACTGTCTTTACCTAATCGTTTCAGCTCACACACATCCTGGTGTCGCATGTTTACATGAGTGTTTCTAAAGTCAATCTTCTGTACTTCCTTGCTCACTACTTTCTCAAACGCTCTGACATTTAAAGAAGGAGCATTCGGAGTAAATTTACTCTTAATGTAAAACTGGTTGGTAGGTTTGGTTAGTGTGGTAGTGTCTTTAAAGAAATCTTTTAATCTTATATTCCAGAACAGGGTTGCCAAGTCTCTTCTAACATCTATTTCTCTATACCTAGGGGTTACCACATACGATAATCCTTTGTTTATTATGGTCTCAGTTTTATGTGTTAACTCCCTATTGGAGACATTGATTATCAAGTTGTCTTTTTTGTTGAGGCCTCTTTTTGAAAATCCGATTGTTTATAGAAGCCTGTTTGTGGTCTGTTCTTCCTAAGTGTTCTTTGTGGTTGCGGTGCAGAGCCAGCTGCATCTGAATCTCTTGCTGAATCCTCTCCTGAAGATGGGGAGGTGCTCGCACCACCTGGGAATCTTACAGTTCTGTTACTATAATATGGTTTCTTGGCCCACGTATGGACTCTGTTCTTCTTGTAGTCCTCTACATCTCTTTTGTATTTTTTTATCTTACGATTCCTGTCTCATAATAATTTATTTATTTCTTCGATCTTGTATACCGCTCCTCCCTACAGGCTCGGGGCGGGTACAACAATATAAATGGGCATCATGTCGCAGACATGGGGCCCTACAATAAAAGAATAAAACACATTAAAAACACACAATTTGACACATTTCGAGGTGCAGGGTGACAATATGGTTCTTAGGATACCATCATTCTATGCCTTAAATAAAATAAATAATAATAATTAATAATAATAATAACAACAACAAACTTTTATTTATATCCTACCACCATCTTCCAGAGGTACTTGAAGTGGCTCACGAAACACTCAAGGTGTGACATGCAAAATACAAGTGTAAAACAAAACATACAAAACATACAAATAGACAATAAACAATCAACACAATATCTTAAATTCACAGTGCCTCCTGGTAAAAACAATAAAATACAGCAATTGCTGTCTTTACGGTAAGATGGAAACTGGCTTTGTTTCTATGGAAAGTCACCATTCTTTTCAACTTTGTATTATATCAGGTTGCAATAATGTATTTTGCTTTTCCTTTTTAAACTGAAATGTATGCACATTCTTATACATTTGCCTAATGTCAAAAATATGCATTTCACACAATCTACATATTTCTCCCACTGGCAAAAACATGTTTCAATATGTGCTTTTAAAGCAGTATATAGGCATTGTTTTCCCCAAATGCTATGCATCACAAATGTGTGAATTCATTTGCCATTTTCCAAGTCCTGTGGGGTTGTTTTTTTGTCAAATTCAAGTCAGAATTCTTTTTAATTTATTCTGTGATGTTCCTCCATTTTCCCAAATCTGAACCACAAGGTGGCTCTACACCAAACCTAACATATATTTGATTCCACCTTCCCATATATATTGAGAGAGCATAATTTTATGTGACTGTCTTCAACACTTTGATACAGCTTTAGTTAGACCATGTAAATGGGAGCAAATCCAGTGTAGTTTACACCATTTCTGACTGTGGCTTGACCCTACAAGTTGGTTCCTGTGTTGTTACATATGCAGGGCTTATTAGCAAGACACCCACAGACTTCAGTATTGATCGGCTGCATAGCAAAATGCACATCAGGCAATCAGAGTTAGTGAAAGGATCAGGGGAAAGGGGGGGGGGGGGCAAAGAAACATTATTATCAGCAGGAGCCTGGAGTCATTATGCAGTTAGCGTCTGGCTTTGATCTGAGATCTCGTTTCCACCAAATTTACACCAGTGACTATCAGGGCAATGATCCTTTAATTAGACTGGTGTAAATGAGAGGTAGAAACGGCCCCCTTTGCCTATATTTCACTTTGCAAAATGATTATAACTCACTCTTCCATAGCCTTTTAACAAGTCAAATTACATTCCATGTCTGGTTGATACAAATGTTTCTCTGTAGAATAGAGCTGGATAGTAAATGCCTAAGGATGTTTGTGCATCTGAGTTGGGTTCATTTCTAGTTTTTTCTTTCTATATTTCTATTACAATAATCATAGAATGGTAGGTTGGAAGGGAACACAACGGTCACCTAGTCCAACCCTTGCTATGCAGAACACACCATCAAAGTGCTCTCCAGAGTTAGCCAGACAACCATTTTTAAAAAGTCTCTAAAAAGGAGAATTCCAAGGCAATCCATTCCATTCTCAAACAGATCTTACATAAAATTATGGAGTTGGAATGGTTTACAAGGGCCATCGAGTCCAAACCCCTGCTAAAATATTCTTATCAAGAGGTTCTTCTTCATGTTTTTGTAGAATCTCTTTCCTGGCCATTTGAATCCTTTGGTTCGCATTACAGGTTCTTTGGAATAGTTGAAAGTCAGCATTCTCCATCTTCAATATGGCATCTCTTCACATCTTTAAAATGGCTATCTTATCTCTAATGATTTTTTATTTAATTTATTTATTTATTGTTTATTTTTTTCTGTCTCACTTTAACTTACTTTGGTCCCAGGTTGAGAGAAAAATGGGATATTAAATAAATATATAAATACACAAATGAATGCATACAATTACATACCTCATGAAAGGATGGGATAATTGCACACATAATGAGAGAAATGCCCCCCCCCCCCTCTGAGACATATGTCTATTAACAGATCCCCACACTGACATTGAAAATGAAAAGCTCTCACAAGGTGCCACACAATAAGTAAAACATGCAGGCACTGCATGTTACCAATTCTGTTTTCTGTAGGTATCAGAAAAAAAATTATCTGCAGAACAACAGAACATATGCTTCTGTCAGGATTTTACGAGGACAACCCCACCTGTGTGGCAGATTTTAGGGACATGAATTTGACTAACTTTTTTGCCAACTTAAGTGTTGCAGCTGCTAGCTTCCAGGCTCTGAAGCTACCCCATGTCTTTCTTGAGTTAGAGAAGATGACCCACAATAAGTTATTGTAAATGAAAGGAAAGTATATTGGGCAATTAGTAAAATAATGAGTAGAAATGAAGGGAAGGCAGCTTGTCCCTAAGAGCCATACATATGACAGAATCTAGGAGAGATAAAGGGGTGATCATGAGTGCAATGGGGCAGAGGCCTTAGAAGAGAAATAGCCAGTGTGGAGTAGAGAAAGTGTGGCTGCAGTCTCAGGTCTGCTGACCCCTTCCACTTACCCAGAGTGTGTTCCACCTGGGTTCTCTTTTCAGCCCCGGAGAGATCTCTTAACAACCCCTTGTTCTTTGGAGAGGAAGGTTCAAGGCAGGCTTGCTTCTCTGGTAATCACGGAATAAGTCAGCACAGAGGGTGAGCACAATTATAAAGCTTCAAAAGGCTTTTCATTTAATCCCAATTTGAAAAGCTCATGTTTTGCCATGATATTGCACATTGAAATTGCTGATACAATGGATCATTAGCTCCTGCCTGCTCTCTGCTGCATTCGTTTTGTCATGGCATCCAAGCTAAACACAGAAGGCAGGAGCTACGAGCTACAGGAGCTCGTATTCTGCATTTCCTCAAGGAATGTTATGAATAAATGATGCTCGGCACAACAAGGCACCAGGTGTTCCATGCTGCATGCTAGTCTGGTTTGTAGGAGGAAAAACAACCTAGTGGGAGAATAAAGCTAGGAAGGTACAGCTTAATATAACAATAGTGCAAGTTACTTCATGGGACATTTCTGGTCTTAACCATGCTTCCCTTTCACCAAGGAATCATAGAACTGTAAATTTGAAGATAGCCCAAGGTATTTAGCCCAACCCCATGAAGCCCAATCCCTAAAGAATCCCTGACAGGTTGTGATCCCTGCCATCTGGTTATCTAGCAGAGATAAAGATCCATCTTCCATCTGACAGTTTTTCCAGATATTTAAAGATGGGTTCATGTGAGTTTTCCAGGCTATACGGCCATGTTCCATAAGCATTCCCTCCTGATGTTTCTCCCACATCTATGACAGGCATCCTCAGAGGTTGTGAGGTATGTTGGAAACTAGGCAAATGGGGTTTATAAATCTGTGGAATGTCCAGGGTGGGAGAAAGAACTCTTGTCTTCTAGAGGTAGCTTCAAAGATGTGGAACTCAAATTAGCAGGCAATTCCAGCTCTCATCCATTGAACCATCTTGGTGGCCACCTTCTCTTATTTACACCTACTTATGTGGAGTTAACTCAAGGTCAGTCTTGATCATGGTTAATGTTAATTTCTTTAGCTTTAGCACATGGACTGCTTCACAGAGAACCAGTTTCCTATTTCTAACCATACAACTTCATTGCTTCTGTTGGAGATTATTTACTTTCTTGGGATGAGGGTGACAATGCCATTGCCCAAGAATTGTCTGACAGAACTACAGGTCTTGTGCTGGATGTTTGATATGAGTAATCATAATGCCACTTGACAGAAGCATTAAGTTAACTCCTACCACTTTTTCAATATAGAGAGAACATTAAGTCAATTATTAAAGACATTTATCACATACCCTCTGAGATTATATAAGGGCTCTCTTCCATTTGCAAGGCAATTGGATGTTTTGTTTTGTTTTTTACAGTTGTAAAAACCCACTTGTGGTTCATACACTACAACTGCCTACTTCTTCCCTACCAAATTATAGCTCATATTACTAAGATTTATTTTTCAGAGTTGGCATTATAGCCTACACCCCTGCCATAAGATGGAAGTCAAAGGCCCTATACCAGGGTGCTGTAAAGACTGTTCTATACCATTTCAACAGACCTTTGCTAGCAGTCCATAGACCACAATATGATATATCCATTTGGTATGCAGTTCTCATCTTTGTTCCACCTACAGGATTATTGATTGACGCTGAAGGGGGCATACTCTTAAAAGAAACAAAAATCAATTTGATTTAGATTGGCATTTGCTAGTGACATTAGAGTTTAATGCCTGCCAGCAGCTGGCTTCTAACAAACCTTAAAATACTACTAAAACAAAGACTGACACTCATGAATTAGAGTAAAAGCTATGAATAGTTGCTAGAGCTGGGCAGTCCTCACTCTCTCTTTCTCCCTCAGTTAACAACTCTTAACCATGCTGTGATAAACATGGAAGGGAGGTAGTGCTAAGTCAAGTGAAAGTCATGACTCAGGCACAGTGAAGGAAGGGAGAGGCAGATCAAATTGGTGTTGACTTTCAGAAATAAAGGAATCCGGCACAGTCCTTGATGTTGCATTCAAGACAGATAGCTACATTTCTTTTCAAATGAAGAAAGCAGTCATTTTAACAATTTTCTTCAAAAACCTGAGTTTTCAACACGTATCCACAATTCTGGAATAATTCTGTTTCAAATTTGCATGTGACTGTTTTGATCAGAAAACAATATTTTCTGTATATGAATATTTCTTCATAGAAATATTATTTTCTCTGCAGAAAATACTGTTATCTGGACAAAACAGTCATATGTAAATTTTACACAGAATAAGTCTTAAACTGTGATATTTTCATCAGCCCAGGGTGCTTCTTATCAGGATCTCACAACATCTTAAAATATGTATTTTGACAGATGCATGCATCTTTGAATATTTTTCCGATTCCTAGTGATGAGTAGTTGTTCGTATTCAACTGGGACTGTGAATCTGCTTTCACCTTTTAGCTTGAACTTTAAAGGTGCTTTATAGGGAATGGGGTTAAGTATCTTGGGTAGCTCTCTTAAAGCTTAGATTAACATCCAGAACAAGCCCCAGCACTCTGCAGACATGACCCACCAGGTAATGTAGCCAGAACTGGGTTTTGCCAATTAGTTTTGGCTGCTGCATTATCACAAATACTCCTCTTCAATCTTCAGTGTTACGTTAGGCATAGGGAGGTGTTAGAATTACTAGAACAGGGTTAGTTTCAGCACAGCTGGAATTTTTTTTAAAAAAAGTAAGTTTAAATAGAATTTCAGCATTCAAATATATTTAGTGATACGGTTACAGATTTTACAATATCGTTACTTCCCTAGAATTAGAATTATCACCTTTCAGTTGCTCAAATACAAATATCTGAATGCTGTAAGTCACTTTAGATGCACATAAATAATGAAATAAAGAGAAGGAAGTATCCATTATTGAGAGAATAATGTCAGACTTTCACATCTGTACACCCATCAATAGTATTCAAGGAAAATAGACATACATATTTTAAATACATCCCATTGATTCACTCTCCTGCTCTAGTTAGGACTTTCAGCTGGATATATGCTTTTTAAGTCTAAGGTCATGTTATTGTATACTGCTAGAGGACATTTTGGACAAAGTGACATGCAGAGGGGCTACTAAAGATGGTATCTGCTCAAAGTTATCAGAGCTGGAGTTCCCACATATTTGAGTCTCTGCGCTTTGAATACTCATACTATTCATTATTTAAAAGATGATTCTTTTTTCTTACTTTGTAAGGCAGCCTTTGACCATGGCTGTGCCCTTTCCCTTCATCATACATACCCTACTTACCTCTTGACACCCTGAAATCTCTGTCCCCTCTGTGCAGAGGATATTTGCCCTTCATGTATTCAGTTTGCATAGTTGCTCCTGCTGCTTTCAGATTTAATGTAGCTTATTCTCCAGTTACGTTGCTCTAAACCTCCAAATCCTTTCTTTTTACCTTTGAATCAAAGGCTAGATTGTGACAAGAAACAGCCTTAGATTGTCGCTGGTCTTTTGAAATCAACAAGAAAGAAACCTTATGGGATTCTATTAGGTATAAAAATGATACATAATAAAGTTTCGCTCTCTCTTGCTTTTCCCCTGATATGCAATATTATTCCATTTTTGATACTAGAAACCTTTTTTTACCTTCCTTTCCTTTCTTTTTTTCTGTCTTAGTAACTAATAATGTTATTTTGTCCTTTTGTTATAAAAGCAAGACAGAGATTCCCCCCCCCCTTTTGATGTGCTAGATATCACATTATACATTTTATTGCCATTATGATTTTACAGGTGTTATCTGAAAGACAAATGATATATAGTGTAAATGTAGGTTCAATGTATTTCTTAGCTTAGGGGCAATTTATATATTTGGTAAGATTAACTATTAAAGCTTTTCTTAGATCCATTTCTAGTCTTCATACTGGGGATCACATATTATTTTCTGCTGGCGGGGCAGTTTTCTACAAATAGAATAATAGCACTGTTACAGCACTAGGCTAGTATTGAGGGTTTTTTTTATAATGTGTTCATTATCCAGCAACACAGAAATAGCCATCTTGGTGGGACTGTTAAACTAAAACGGCGGGTTTTTCAGAGGAAATTTGGTTGTTATATGTTCAAAAGAGAATTCAAATCTCAACTAAAATGGGTTACAGTTTAAGTCCTATGTCTCCCATCAGTAACTTATTAACAAAGAACTTGCCAATGGAAGAGACACAATACATTCAAACTCCCAAAACACACGAATCGAAATGGTGTTTTGGAGAAATGGCTTTACCCAGTGTAAAAATTGTTTGACCCATTCATGCATTTGTGGCTGTCATGCTGTGTTTTATGGAATCATGGAGTTTTCTTGAACTTCATCTGGAATTCCTCAAAGGAACAGCCAGCAAGCTTCCCATGGAGAGAATATACCTACTTCCCTCTTCTGCACATGCTGGTGTCAAGTAATGTTACTTTCAATAGACAACAGACTCTATGGGCCAGGAGAACACACTGAGTGAACTGAGTATAAATCCCAAAGACAGGATTAGGAAATCCATTTCAGCTTCAGGGTTGAGACCAAACTCAGAGAAGTTCTTGTACTCAACATCCAAATATTGGGTAGAATTGAAAGGAAATGGGTGAGACTGAAAACACAACTGCATATTATCTTTTTCCTGCCAGTAATTAAGCATTTAGGAAAAGTTTTTCAAAGCTTTTAATAGGCGCTGGTGGGGACATGCACTCTATCCTCAAATTTCAGGCTGGAAAGCCAACCAAAGAACCTCACATAATGGAGTAGGAATGACCAAATGATAACATCATGGAGAAAACAATATGGTCAGTAGTCGAACCCCAGGGGTCTGAATTTGGATTCCATGTGGCCTGGATTGACATACTCCACCCATGAAGTTCTCCGTCTTTACTGTAAAGCATGATTCCATCATATTAGAAGGTGGGGGGAGAGGTGTTTTTTTTGGAAAGAAGTCTTTAAAACTAGAAAGTTTTCAAAGAAAGAGTAAATGCGTTTTTTCTTTCCCCTTGGCAATTGATTCCCTGGAGCATTTTAAAAAGGGAAAATTAGAAGAGAAAAACAAAGCAGTCATGGAGCGTTTTTCTTCAAAGATTTCATCTGGTTTCACCACATACCTGACAGTCATCCAAGCCGTTCATCTATCGTGCTGCAAGTGCTTTTAGGATTTGAATAGCACTGCTTGATTCCAGGTATTGATTTCCCTGTGAGGCTGTGCACCTTTCTTAGAAGCAGAGCAGAGAACATGAAAATTATTATTCCTCCTGAAGATTGAGGTTGAAAAATAAAAGTAAAAGAGTGGGCTGGTATATTCTTCTATAGTCCATTTTATTCTAACAACTTTTTAAAGCCTGCCCCCCCCCCCAACTCTTTCCAACTGAAAGAATTGATGATACTTCCAGTGTAACAAACTAGCAGACATTTCTTGTTTATTAGATAACTGAAATCTTACAATTTGGATTGGAGGACATTTTGCTTTAAAAATCCACTATTTGCACCCCACAACTTCCATTTTATAGCAATACTCTGGAAGAGTTGATCCGAAAGGTGTGGTTAATTTACCTCAGACAGCAGATAATAAAAACGGAGAGTGGACAGTGTTTTGTGTCACAAAGATAATCCAAAAAATATGATGCTGCTCTCAGGTACAATGGAAGAACTTTTTTTCATCAGTGTTGATGTGAGATTCATCTGCCAATCAAACTGCTTGTCAATTATGAAAGTGTGGATTTGTCATCAATTTATCCATTTTTTCCCAACAGTGACTTGTCTATTAGAAGCAGCAAAATCAGACTCAAAACATCCTCCAAAGGACAGTTGCTTCAACTTGGCCTATATTCTATAGGTAGTTCTGACTAGAATAGACCCCTTGAATCAATGAGATTTATCTATGTATCGACTCAACTTTCAACAACGGATTGAATAACTCTGCTATTTTTGGAACTAATCAATAGAATACCAGACATTGTGTCTTGAATGAAGAAATATGTAATTTTATTCTTTTCTGTAAGGCAAAGCACTTCCCAAACAGACTGTTTAGGTCTTGTTTCAAGATAAATAGAATATAAGCATTAGATCCTCCTTCTTAAGAGTCTCATAGAAATAGCACATTTTAAAGGTGGCACACATTTGCAGAAAACACCAAATTTGAAAGGATAGCTATAATGTCAGAATATAGAATCCAGATTCAAGAAGATTTTAGGAAGTTGCGGAAATGGGCTCAAAACTTGCAAAATAAATGTCATCAGGGATAAATGTTAGGTTCTATGTTTAGATGGAGAAAATCAGTTATAAATATCTAAGTGACACCAGGCTTGAAAGCAGTGTGCTTGAAAAGGATTTAGTGAACTTAATAGACTGAGTAAACATGAGCAGTGGCAAATAAAATCCATGCAATTCTACAGAACTATAGTGTCTGATCAAAGGATGCAAGTATTTATTCATTTTTTGCATTTATATGAAATAAAGGGGCTCAAGACAGCTTACAAAGACAAAAAGACAGGATAAAAGAACCCCTTCAAAAACTGACAGATGATAACAGCATGAAAGCAATTAAACAATAAGTGTGTGTGTGAGAGAGAGGGAGAGGGAGGGAGTGTGTATGTATGTAATCATTTTTTAAAACGTAACAATATCACTATGTAACATGATTTTTCCTGGATTATAAATGACATTTGCTAATGAATATCTCATTGAGTCTCAACCAATTCAACATTGTTTGTGGCAGCCATTAAAAATGAAGTTTCTGGAGTATAACAATTACTTTCAAAGTACTACACAATTAAACAAGAATAACCCTTTCAATCCAGGAACATTTTTTCCAATTTTGTTACATGGTGTAATGTTTGAAAATGCAGCATACTTTTATTTCATTTTTTAGAAACTAAAATTTTTCCCTGATGGCAAAAATGGAACAGAGAAGAGATCAGTCTAGCTTCCCATGGCTTCTTGTAATTTGGATAGACCTTAACTGGAGCATTGGGTCTGGTATGGTGCACAGTAGTTTTGAGAAGGATGCTGGCAGTCTCCAATGTGACATCCACAATAGTAAAGATCTGGAAAAGTCTACAGATTGCTCCAGGATATAGGATATAGAACAATGAATATAGAACAATAGAATGGATGTAGATTCCAACTAAACAGAAGAAAAACTGTATGTTTGCCATTGACTTTTTCGGGGCAGATAGTGAGAGTGCCCTGCCCAAAGGTGCTGACTGAGTCTACCAGGGTCCTCATTTAACACACCAAACCACTATACTCCTTGGCCCCTTATAATAAGGGACACCTACTACTCATCTTTCCAGACCATGAATAAGAGAGCATCCTTTGTAATATGAAAGCAGTTCCACTGGCTGTTGATATGCTGCTGAGTCCAATTCAAGGTGCAGATTATGACCTATAAAGCCTAATCGGTTCGGGACCCGACTATCACCGTGATACTAGCCTAGCCCTCGCATAGTCGTTGAGGCCCATTCTGGAATTCTGGCCATTGAAAGCTGAACTGGCCAAATGAAAATTAGAACTGAACTGGATTTTAATTTTAAATTAATTAAAATTGAATTAATTTTAAATGACTGTTATATAGTATAATGTCTCTGTTTTATAATGATTATTTTATATGTTTTTGTCTTGGTAATTGCAATGCTTTACCTATGCTGGAAATTGCCCTGAGTCCCCTCGGGGAGATAGAGTGGTATACAAATAAAAGACGATGATTATGGTGATTATTATTATTATTTTATTTTAATTGTGATCACATACATCCAGTACTTTTTCCATCTCTGATGTATCCTAGTGTGAGAATTACAACTTGATTGTGTGTGAACATACAGTAAATTGTCAAAATCTGGCCAAAACAATAAAAAAGAAAAAGTAAAAAAGAGATTTCTTTAAAAAAAAATTCCCAACGCAAACGAACCCCAAATAAAATAAATGACTTGACTTAGAAAGGTCAGAATAAAGGATTGAACAACTTTGCGGCTTATCCAAGTGCTTTACACGCTTGCTGATATGACCTAATGCAGGGCTTAAGAATGAACAAAAATAACAGCCATTGCTGTGACCATCTGACAGTGGATTTCCAACACTTATAAATGAAGTAAATTGTATGATTTTGGAAATAACAAACTGAAAAATTTGCCTAATTTATTTATTTATTTATTTATTTATTTATTTATTTATTTATTTGAAATGGAAAAAGATACTTAAAGGGAAGGAAGGGAAAGAATAAAAAACTCAGTACACTTTGCTCTGTGTAGAAAAATAAATGATTTAAAGAAGTTAAGAATAAAAGAGAAATCTAAATTAGGCTTTTCTTTAAAGTGCTTCAGCCTTAATAACCATCACTGTTTTTTACGAGAGGAAATTTAACAATACAAATTTTCATTTGAAAAGTAATCATCTTTTTGCCTGAGGAATTGCAATTGTTGGCTTTGAAGTGGCATTACCTCAAACAAGGATGAATAAATTTCAGAAATGCACAGTTTAGCAAAGGAAAAGTGTGTGAGTGTCTTAAGAAAATACAGGGTTACCATCACAAGATATTTTTTTAAAATATAGCATAAATGGTTTTGGCATTGGACTACAGCTGAAGAGACTAAAATCCTGCTCACTCATGGAGATCCACCAGGTGATATTGGGCAAGTCACACTCTCAGCCTCAGAAGAAGGGAAAGAAAAACACATTCTGAAGGAAAAATAGCTACAAGATTAATAATTAGGGTTTTTTGTTATTTTATTTTAACTTGCACAGTGCATTCATAGATACAGAACATCACAATTTCCTATTCTTTCAAACAGTCATTGGGTTGTGGATCTGGGGACTGGACTAATGAACACTTTGAAATTTATGCCATTGGACCACACCTCTTATGACTAATTTTGGCCATTTATTGTGAATACAGTTAGTGGGGATGCAAGAAAAGGCCTAATTCATGTCTGCCACGATATCTGGAACTCCATTTCCAGAGATGCCTTCTGTTTGCAGGCTGACTCCTTTTTATTCTCGCATACCTTTAAGGAAAAAAGCTTTTAAACAACAGCAGCAGCAGCAGCAACAACAACAACAACCCACTTCTACTCCACAGCTCAAGGAAGTACACGACAAAGTTAAAACACATAATCATAAAATATATACCATAAAATCTCTCTCGGCATTACTTCGCGAACGAAGATTCAGGAAGGACTCATCCCACGCTTTTTACAAGCGCGTTGATGACTAAAAAGGCCAATCTGAGATAGGCAAGTTCGGTTGCAGAAAGCGCAGCAGAAAGTCTCCTTGGGTGATGTTTTTTCCAAGTTGCGGTTCTTTCTGCGTTGTCGTTTCTCTTCGAGACCCATTCGGCGTGTCTTCTCGAAAGAGGCCGCAGCATTGTGGATAGTGCTTCTCCATGCCTCCCGATGTGAGGCCAGGGTGGACCATTGTTGGTGATCAATCTGGCCAAGCCTGAGATGTTGTTTCAGGGAGTCCTTATATCTCTTTTGGGGGGCGCCTCTCTTGCGCTGACCCGTGGCGAGTTCACCGTAGAGTAGTATCTTTGGGAGGCGGTGGTCCTCCATCCTAGAGACGTGTCCTGCCCAGCGCAGCTGTGTTCTCAATAGCATGGCCTCAATGCTGGTGATCCCTGCTTGCTCAAGGACAGCAACATTCGTCACATAGTCGGTCCAGTGTATATTTAGGATTGTGCGAAGACAGCGCTGATGAAAGCGCTCGAGGAGTCGTAGGTGTTGGCGATAGGTGACCCATGTTTCAGACCCATAGAGGAGAATGGACAGTATGATAGCTCTGTACACACTGATTTTGGTGCTTTGTCTCAGGTGCTTGTTGCTCCAGACTCTTTTGTGAAGCCTTCCGAATGCACTATATGCCTTTGATAATCTGTGATCTATCTCTTTGTCAATCTTGGCGTCTGAAGAGATGATGCTTCCCAGGTAGGTGAACTGCTGAACGGACTTAAGCACAGATGTGCCTATGCTGACGTGAGGATGGTGGTGTTCTTCCTGTGGTGCGGGCTGGTAGAGGACTTCTGTTTTCTTCAGGCTGACTTCCAGCCCAAACAGCTCTGCAGCTGTTGCAAAGCAGGATGTGAGGCGCTGCAGGGCTGCTTCTGAATGGGCGACAAGGGCAGCATCGTCAGCAAAAAGTAGCTCACGGACTAGATAGTTTAGAGTCTTAGTGCGAGCCCTCAGACGGCTTAAGTTGAACAAGCTACCATCAGTACGATAGCGTATATATATGCAGTCTTCTTCTTGTAGGTCTGCCATAGCCCTTTGGAGCATCATGCTGAAGAAGATTGTAAATAGGGTTGGTGCAAGAACACAACCTTGTTTCACTCCATTAGTTATGAGAAAGGGCTCCGAGAGAGCATCGCCATATCTGACTTGACCGTGCTGGCCCTCATGTAACAGGACAATCATTTTGAGGAACTTGGGGGACATCCTAGACGTTCCAGGATCTGCCACAGACCTTTCCTGCTCACAGTGTCGAAGGCTTTGGTGAGGTCGACAAATGTTACATAGAGTCCTTTGTTCTGCTCTCTACATTTCTCTTGCAGTTGTCTAAGGGCAAAACCATATCTGTGGTGCTCCTATTTGCTCTGAAGCCGCATTGGCTTTCAGGGAGAAGTTCTTCTGCAATAGCCGGAACTAATCTGTTCAGGAGTATCCTTGCAAGGATTTTTCCAGCAATGGAGAGCAGTGTTATACCTCGATAGTTTGAGCAATCGGATTTTGTTCCCTTTTTCTTATACAGGGTGATGATAACTGCATCTCGGAGATCTGATGGCAGTTCACCTTTTTCCCAGCAACTCACAAGGAGCTCGTAGAATTTAGCATGGAGTACATGACCTCCCTGTTTCCAAGCTTCAGGTGGGATTCCATCGATCCCGGCTGCCTTGCCATTTTTCAACTGCTGTATGGCCTCAATGGTCTCTTCCAGAGTGGGAGCTATGTCCAGTTCATTTTTCATTGGTTGTTGTATCATGTGTTGGATAGCTGAACCTTGGACTACTCGGCTGGCATTAAAGAGACCCTGAAAATGTTCAGCCCATCGGTTCAGGATGGAGGTTTTATCAGTAATTAGTGTTTGACCATCTGTACTGTATAAGGGGCTTTGGACCTGATATACATACATTAAAACCTCCCACCACAAAATACATATATTAAAATATATAGTGAAAAAAATAAAATATGATATGAATACAAATACTTTTCAGGGTACTTTATGGTGTCAGTGAATTGGTTTTTATAGATATTTATTTGTTTATTTTAATGATATTTTAAGTGAATTGTTATAATGGTTGTGGCATGTTTAATTCTGGAATGTTTCGTGGTTTCCAGGCTGTCTGGCTATGTTCTAGCAGCATTTTCTGCTGGCATTTCACCTGCATCTGTGGCTGGCATCTTCAGAGGATCTGAAGGTGGCAAAACAAGTGGAGTATAGATACCTGTGGAATGTCCAGGGTGGGAGAAAGAAACAATGTCTATTAAGCAAGTGTGAAGGGTGCAGTTAGTAAGCCTGAGTTGCAAGTGTTGGACTGAAATCCATCCATTACCATGTGAGTAACTGAGAAGATTGCATAGTCAATAGTGAGGGCATATGCCTAGAATTAGCCAGGCCTATTTTACACTAGAGAGTTTATTGTCTGGAGGCATCCTTTGTCTGGGTGGTGTTCATTAGTTACTGTCTTGATTCTGGTGTTTCTTATTACTGGTAGCCAGATTTTGTTCATTTTCATGGTTCTTCCTTTCTGTTGAAATTGACCATGTGCTTGTGGATTTCAAGCCTTCCTTGTGTAGTTTGACAAAGTGGTGTTCAAAGTTGCTCAGAATTTTTGTATTTTCATATAATTTTTTGTACCCATCTTGGTTTATCATGTGTTTTGCTATTGCTGATAGGATGTCAGTAATGTTAAGGTATGTGTACTGTACATGTGTGCCCCAAAAAGAAAGAGAGAAGGAGGGAAGAGAAAATAGGAAGAACAAGTAGGGATTCAAACCCTAGTTCTCCAAAATCACAGTCATAGAATCATAGAGTTGGAAGAGACCTCGTGAGCCATCCAGTCCAACCCCCTGCCAAGAAGCTGGAAAATCGCATTAGATGGCCATCCAGCCTCTGTTTAAGAGCTTCCAAAGAAGGAGACTCCATCACACTCCAGGGCAGAGAGTTCCACTGCTGAACAGCTCTCCTTTCAGTTTGGAAGGTCTGCCTAATGTTCAAGTGGAATCTCCTTTCCTATTGTTTGAAGCGATTGTTTTGCGTCCTAGTCTCCAGGGCAGCAGAAAACAAGCTTACTCCCTCCTCCCTATGACTTCCTCTCACATATTTATACATGTCTCCTCTCAGTCTTCTCTTCTGCAGGCTAAACGTGCCCAGTTCTTTAAATCACTCCTCATAGGGCTTGTTTTCCAAACCCTTGATCATTTTAGTCACCCTCCTCTGGACACATTCAAGCTTAGAGTCAACATCTTCAATTGTGCTGCCCAAAATTGGACACAGTATTCCAGGTGTGGCCTGACCAAGGCAGAATAGAGGGATAATAATAATAATAATAAAACTTTATTTCTAACCCGCATCCATCTCCCCAAAGGGAACTCAGAGCGGCTTACATGGAGTTGTGCCTGAGCAACAAATCACAGAAAATATCATAAACATCGGAAAACAATATACTCAATAAAAACAATAAACACAATAAAAATACATCTTTGAAAATACAACAACATAAATGAATCTAAAACAGAAACAACAGGGCAAGCCACATGTACATATAAAGTGTTTAAAAACTCGGAGGAGATAACTGGAGTAGTGTCAAAACATAAAGGATCATATAGGGTGGGAAAAGGGATAGAATGACTTCCCTGGATCTAGACACTGCTCAAACCACAGAAACACCAAGCATACCACACTGGCTTTTGGTTAAAGGCAAGATAAAAATGAAGAAATCATCAACATCATCATTTATGACAGCAATAACATCATTGTCATTTCCATGGTAAATGTGAACATAACAAGAGCAGTTCTTGCTGAATTTGGCAGATCCCCCTTCCTGCATTTTGTTTATGAATTTACCCAGTCATTCATTTCTTCTTATTTGTGATGGAAGAAATTTGAGGTTTAAAATACTCAAGTATGGAAGCAAGTAAAACTGCCACCGGGTACTAAAATGATAAATCAGAATAATAAATGAATTATGAGTGTCTCTGACAATATCTGCTAATATTCTCCATGAAAGCTTGCTCTGTTGACTGTCAAGTGGTATGTTTATCCCATTCCCCCTCCCACCCAAAAAGTCCTGCTCCTTCACCCAATCTGAATGCCTCCCATTACTGATCGCTAAACTAATCTGTGCCCTGTCAGCCATGAAATGTGATGCACCGTAAGCTGCATATTCATAACAAGAGACACTGTCATGATGGATTGTAAGTGACAGATGATCCAAGCTGTCAGCAATTGCACTTTCTCTCTTCTGCCTTCTCAAATCCCCACAAGTGGGTTAGCCTATAGACATTTGTTACTGTCTCGTGTGAGAGAGATGGCATGACCTGAATGGACTTCATCTAAGCCACTTACATCAGCTGTGATATTTATTTATTATCATTTTATTCTCTTACTGTTAAAGTTAGAAATATTTAATGCTAGTGATCCAGATATTCTGGCAAATGAATAAGTAAGCCACTGGCCCTTCTGTTTTCACGGATATCTTTCCAAGTCTCCAGGCCACACACAAGCATCTGAGGGTGCATTTGCACTGTGGATTCAATGTATTTTGATGCTACTTTAGTTGCCATGGCTCAATACAATGTAATTATAGGAGTTGTAGTTTTACAATGTCTGCAGACTTCTCTGCAATAGTGCTTGTACCTCACTGAACTACGAATCCCAGGATCTCATAGCATTGAGCCATGGCAGTTAAAGTTGTGTCAACTAATTCTTCTTCTCCCTCCCTCCCTCCCTCTCTATAAGTAAATACAGGTAAAATGAGCAATAGAGCAAGAAATGTACAATAATTTAAACAAAGTACATTTCTTTGGTTTAGTGAATTAAAATTGAAACCTGAATAGTGATGAAAATTTCTGAATAGTGATGCTGGATTCTGAATGGTGATTCTGGTGATCTAGATTGACCCAGATATCTTCCGTGACCATATAGCATTGTACTTAGCAAGCTTTTGTTTTGTGAAAGGAGGGGTTCTGGCTAGAGACCTATTGGCTACTTAGGGTAATGTATCTTGCATCAATATATTAGGATATTAAACAAGGAGTTGCCATAGTAGAGCACACTAGGATGGCAAGAAGAAAGGAGGGATTCTGGCTGGAATCCTGTTGGTGACTTGCGTTAGTGCAGCCTCCATCAATATTTTAGAATTTCACTCAGGGAGATATACGTAATCTCTTTTTATGAAGGCTCCTTAGTGGCAGCAAGGCAGTGTGCAGGTGCGGTTCCACCTTCCCAAGTGGTCACCAGTCATTTGTGGCCGTACCAGCCAAGTTCCATTATTGTCTGATGTGATACCATCAGCATCCTGGATGATACGGATGGTAGCAGAGGAAACTGCCACCCTCAAATAGAATATTGCGCTTTTGTACATGGATCTAATTAGATCAATTGACCAAGGTATGCTAGGTAGGTACTGAAAAGCCATGTTCGAAATTGCCACAATGAAATCGCCCATCCCAGACTCTTTCCAAGTACTTAAGCACAGCATCAGCTCTAGATTATTTGTTTGTATATCATACATGTTCTTGATGAGCAGTTCTGTCTGAATAGCATCCCATGTCTGGAAGAGGTGGTCTGTTAGAGAATTACAGTAATTGGCCAAAAGTGTCATTATGATGCAGAAATAGATGACTGTGGAGAGGGTCAGTTCGAAACAGGGAAGGTATGGTAAGGAAACTTCAGACAGGGTTGCAATCTTCTTTTCCTAAAAATATCTAATGTCAAAAATGGTTCCATGACAGATTGTGTGTCAAGAGGGAAGGTTGCCTATGATAGAGATACAATGGGAACATGCCTCCAATAATTTCACAGCTGTTGTTAGCTATTTCCTTATTTTTCAGTTCTCTTGCTGTATGCAAAATCAAGTGTCACATTTCAAAATGTGTGAATCTTTCTCTGAGCAATTTTGCATTGTAAAATATTGGTCTTAGTGTTGGTTGCATATTTTGACAGATTTAATAGATAGATATTTTAAAATAAAAGGAACCTACAGTATCTGCTCTTGTATCTCTGTAAATTTAACATCTTAAATCAGCACTTTTAAAAAAGCAACATTCAACTACCATACAATTCTCATTTCTAAATTGGTTTTTAAAAATTAACTATGAATAAAAGCATTTTAAAGTATATATTTTTCATTTATCTGTCCATCAGGGCTTCCAAATTGTGAGAATATATATATATATATATATATATATATATATATATATATATATATATAAAAATAAAATAAAAACTAAAATGTTTACAAAATAGATTAAACACCTTTTTAAAAGCTAGGTTTGAAACAATTGTAAGATCAAAGTTTATCTGAAATAATACAGTCCTGGCTTTAGTTCAAAGGCTCAGCAGGGATAGAGCTAGCCTAATTTTATTTATTTATTTATTCATTTATTTATTTGCAGTATTTATATTCCCTCCTTCTCACCCCGAAGGGGACTCAGAGAGCATCACAGAACACATATATGGCAAACATTCAATTCCTTTATACACTGACAAAATAGACACTTGTACATAGATAGAGTTGATATAGGCTTTCCCATTTTGACATCTTGTGGGCTGTGCTCAGTTCCAGCCACAAAAGGGGAGGTTGTTGTTACTCCACTTCCCCTGACAAAGAGCTTTGTTTGTGAACTTCTTCCTTGATCAAATCACCAGCATTTTTCTGGCATTTCCTTATAGATGTCTTAAATACTTCCCCACTTAAACAGTACCTATTTATCTACTGACATTGTTGTTTTCGCAACTGCTAGGTAGGCAGAAGCTGGGCTAAAGGCCAGGAGCTCACCCTGACCTGGGCTTTGAACTATCAACTTTTCAGTTGGCAAGATTTACTACAGCTGGCAGTTAACCTTATGTGCTAAAGCCCAGCCCTTCTCTTGGATGGAGAATTCAAAAATTATAATGCCAGATCTGGAAATAACAACCCTATTCAGCAACCAAACTTTTCAGTGTAGTGGGACACAAAACAGAGTTTCTGTTGAAGCTATCATTACCCACAGACATAGAGGAGAAAATATTATTAAACTCTTAGTTATAATTAATTACAAATAGTGCCAGGAAACCATTGGATCACTTTCTAGATAAATGTTGCCACTTCCATTTTATAAAAAGAGTAAGGACTTTTGAGAATTAGAGCTGTTGACTACACTTCTGGGTGTAGATTTTTGTCAGCCCATTATCTCTATTTCTGTTCATTTGTTCTTGCTTATTTGACTTCTGTGTTTATGGTCCCAAGCTTCTAATTTTAAATAAAACAATTACCAAAATAAATTGATATCCCATGAAGAATGTATCAAAGGCTAGAAATAGGAAAAGATTTTATATGGTTCATTTATTTATAATACAATCAAGAACCATTTCAGCACACTTTGTTCAGTGGACATCTGGCCCCTCTTCATCCATTGGAGGGGAGGAAATCAAGAGTGAGGAATGCTCTCCCATTGGCCGGTGGGTGCCGCACTCCTACCTCTATGGGGAACGTCTCCTGACATCATTGGTGAAGCCAGTTACAGCTGGATAGGAGCAGGAATTTCAAAGTGCAGTATTGTATTAAAATGACTGTTTTTGCACTGTACTGGATCTCACTTTACTTTAGCGGGATACCGCGGACTGACATCACTATCAGCTGATTGAATAAAATCACTTGGTGGCTCCTTCTTCAACTTGATGAGTGTTATTTTGGCAGATCAGGCTTCTTCGCTCACAAGGCACAGAGACTCTCAAGCCAGCTGATTGCTGTTGCTGGTTGCCACTTAATGGACTCAGTATCCACACCTCAGGTTCAGGTATGCCCAGCCCGGGTCTAACTATCCATTGCCATTTTAAATTACTCTATTTCAAATACACTTAGCTTAGATCTAAATTTTATATAGCTTGTGTGAGACTTTAGTTAAAGTACTATCTTATTATTTTCGTAGACCTTGGAAGACTGATTTCTCAAGGGAAAAGGCCTTGGCATACCATGCTGGATTTTCTACTTGCTGTTTTCCTTTTAATCTTTTTAGGTTTTAATAAAACCACAATAATGCACCACAATTCTATTGATCAAATATACACTAACAGAGGATTCTAGTCAATATGTTGTGAAGGTTTAGTGACTTTTGCTTTAAATGTTGCAAGTTCCTTAATAATAACAACAGCAAACATCACCACCAATACACATACATATTCAAACTTTCATCACAGTTTTGATTTAATAAAATAATTCTAATCATGAGATAACAGTAAAGTTACAAGATCTCAGAGCATGTCTCTGAATCTTTTGTTTTTTGTATATCATACTGTATGTAGGTGTCAGATGAAGATGCAGGTTTCCTGGTTTTAGTGTGTACAGCAAGTCTCAAGAAGAAAGAGCTGTGTGTGAATTTCTAGTGCAGCTTACTACAATTTGCAAGTCCTACTTGATCTATTTTAGGAATCTGCAAATATTATGTGCATGGGTATGCAGGTATGTGGATGTGTGTTGTGGTATTTAGGTATTAGCCAGCTTCCTTCTTTCCTCTCAGTTATTATGGGACCAGACCTCACTCATGGTTCTGCTTTGCATCTAAGGTTATATTAAATATTCCTCTCTCTGAGTCCCCATTTTACATTGCTAGGTTCTTCAGCCAAGTCTTCAGTTCCAAACAGGACAATATGTTTCTCTCTGTGTGTGTGTGTCTCTTTCTCCATTCTCTCTGTGTGAATGATAAATTGCAAACAACTGTGGTTGGTACTTAATAGAATCATAGAATTATAGAGTTGGTAGAGACCTCATGGGCCATCCAGTCCAACCTCCTGCCAAGAAGCACAATGCTTAAAGACATTGCCACGGGCTGTCACTATGTCTCAGATTTTAACCTATGAACCTTCAGACTTGAGATGATTTTGAACTGCCAGTCCCATATACCAGAGTCACATGAATGGCCTTTATCCTTAAAATGCTTGTATTGTATGGGGTTTTCTACCCCATTGCGAATCCTAGACCTGTGTTTGATGATCCTCATGTGTAATTCTCTCCCAGTTTGCCCAATATAAACCTCCCCACAGGAACAGGTGAGTGCATACACCACATGGGTGGAAGAGCAGGTGGTAAAGTGCTGGATCCTATAGGTTCTGGATTTATATGAGCTGAAGATGGATGTAGCAGGATCTATGTAATTTCTGTTGGTCATAGGGGTTCTGTGTAGGAAGTTTGACCCAATTATATTGTTGGTGAGGTTCAGAATGCTCTTTGATTATAGATGAACTAGAAATCCCAGCAACTACAACTCCCAAATGTCATGGTGTATTTTCCCCAATCTCCACCAGTGTTCAACTTTGGGCATATTGAGAATTTGTGCCAAGTTTGGTCCAGATCCATCATTGTTTGAATCCACAGTGCTCTTTGGATGTAAGTGAACTACAACTACAAAACTCAAGGTCAGTGCCCACCAAACCTCTCCAGTATTTTCTGTTGTTCGTAGGAGTTCTGTGTGCCAAGTTTGGTTTAATTCCATCATTTGTGGAGTTCGGAATGCTCTTTGATTGTAGGTTGGCTTTAAAACCCAGCAACTACAACTCCCATATGACAACATCAATCCCCCCCCCCCACTTAATCCCACCAGTATTCACATTTGTATGTATCGGGTATTTGTGCCAAATTTGGTCCAGTGAATGAAAATATGTCCTGCATATCAGATATTTATATTATGTTTCATAACAGTAGCAAAATTACAGTTATGAAGTAGAAACAAAAATAATTTTATGGTTGGGGGTCACCAAAACATGAGGAACTGTATTAAGAGGTTGTGGCATTAGGAAGGCTGAGAAACACTGATCTATACTGACCATATAATGCAGTTTCCCACCATCACCCATGGTTTTCCAAGAGGCTGCATATAGTACTTCTTGGGGTTCTGCAAAACTAACAAAGTAATGAAGTCAATTCTACAGGTGTTAATTCCACCCATAATAGATTATCTTGACTTGCGTGGTTATTTTTCTTTTTTAAACTTCAGCATTTCTTTGAAAAAAATAACCATTACTGGATGCTTTGGAAATCAGTAGATGTTTTAACACTCTTCTAGTATAGAGTCATAGAAAAGATGAGCATTACAACAGAATAGTTTACTTTCTTAATGATTACAATTCTCACCATAACCATGCTGAAACTCTTGTTATGTTAGTAACTGAAACTCTGGCTTAATTTTTTTTGACATCTGCTACTGAGTTCCGATTCCTAACCTCTTATGAGGAAGCTGTAATCAGAATATTTCACATGAAGAAGGATGTCTTAATCTTATGCTTTATCACTGTAGCCAAAAACGTTGAGATGGAAAAAACTGCTCAAAGCATTTCTTTGATCTTGGTTACAGCAAGCAACAATCTCAGCTAATGGCCCAGAGATTTTAAAAAGGAGGTGTCCTCCACAGACCTTACTTTTCTGGTCATATCTAACTAGCAAAAACAAACAAACAATAAATGCAATATATGTTCCTGCAAACATTACCATTTCAAAGTTCTCTTTATTTTAAAGGCAAGAAATAAAAGGAAAACAAACTGTACAGGAACTTGTTTGTGGCCGTCAAGGATTTTCCCCCCTCCCTTTACCAAATGAAATGTGCCTCTGCTTTCAGCATTTTAAATTCCCTCTGCTTTGATTTTTATTGTCACCTTAATTGTCTCTCTGTCATAGGACGCCCTGTGCTTTGAAGGGCAAAATAAAATTTAGCTATTGCTTTGCCTTGCGCTTTCACTTTTCGAGAACACTGCCGTATTTTATATTACAGGTTGCTTTGCTTGGCTGCTCTCCCTTCTAATGAAAGTACCTGGTGATTGAGCAGAGCTTGATTCAGCTACCATACTTGGCTACTTCATTTTCGATAGTTTAGGAATGGTCTTGAAGTTTCTATTGGGGAAAAGGGGGAGGAAATGCTTCCTATATATAGCAGCTGCTGGTTCCATTAGATTAGGGGAAATTGGTGGACTGCAATTCCCATAAGCTCTTATCTATTTGTATCCTTTCTGAAAAAATATATGGAATTGCTCGCACTTGAGGCTATTCATAATGCAGAATTAAAGCAATGTGATACCACTTGAACTGCCATGGTGCTGTGCTATGGAGTCTTGGGTTTTGTAGTGTGTTGTGACATCAAAATCCTCTGCTAAATAAGGATACATATTGGTCACAAAACCACAAAGCCCAGATTTCCACATCAATTAGTGTGGTGTCAAACTGCCAAAGTTCTGCATTGTGGATACAGTTGTAATCAGGAAGAATAGCACAGTTATGAGCTTGTAGTGCTGTTTTCATCAGATACTCACTTTTGTGTGAAGGACAAAATAATGTGGTCTTTCCCTGATAGGCATGTGGGTGATTTTGTGTGTATATGTGTAAGATTGCTGTGTCCTATGCAAAACCTAGCAATCTTCCACATAATACATGCAAAGAAAACTTGCACAAACCCTAGCACTGATCTATAAAAAAATTAGCTGTCTGAAGGCTTTTTTTATTTTATTATGGAACAAAACTGCTGTTTTCTGTGAAAAAGAAATAGCAATGCAAATTATCTCTTGCCTGAACTGTACTCTGTCATAATTGATTACCCCGTACTAACTGGATAAATAAATACAATGTCATATGAGGAAAGTTTCAGTTTTTCCCATGACAATTGTTATGTTGTCAAAGCACAACCCCAGTCCTATAGCATTTTTTACTGTTGTTTTCCATTGAACTAGCATTTAAAGTGTAGGTTTCATAACTGAAAAGATCCAATTCTGATAGGCCATGACTGCATTGGCCATTACATCTGGGGTCAGTCTGGAGCAGAAATTACTCAGATTGTCCCCAGAGGTGGCCACATGGACACTCATGGATCTGCTGTGGTGGAGAGTTGGAATTTATATACCCATGTAGACAGGCCATTCCTTCATTACTGCACTTAATTTAATAAAACAGCAATGGATGTCAATATTCAGAAAGCATAATGGTATTTGCTTGACAGAAACAGCTCCACATTTCTGGTACTTGTATCCAGGGCCGGCCTTCCCCATTAAGCGACCTACGCGGTCGCGTGGGGCAACGTTCCCAGAGAGGGGCGTGGCCACCTGGGAGGGGCGCCGGCCCGCCGCCGTGTTGCCGCAGCCAGCCGGCGGCGCGGAGGAACGGGGGAGAGGGGACTCACGGGGCGGGCTCCTGGACCTGAGGAGGAGCAGGAGGAGGGTGAGGCCACGAGGGCGGCCCCCACGGAGACACAGCGGCAGCAGCAGCAGCGCCCCCGGAAGGGCCCGGAGCCAGGTGCATCTTCCTGACGTCACTTCCTCGCCGCCTCTGCCGAGGAGGAGGAAGGGGAGGAAGGCCTCGCCGGCCGCGCACTGCAAGGACGCCCGGAAGGAGAGACGCCGGAGGGAGGGAGCCCTGCGGAGGCACGGCGGCCTCTTCCTCCTTCCCTCCCTCCAGCGTCTCTCCTTCCGGGCGTCCTAGCAGCGCGCGGCCGGCGAGGCCTTCCTCCCCTTCCTCCTCGGCAGAGGCAGCGACGAGGAAGTGACGTCAGGAAGATGCGCCTCTGGCTCCGGGCCCTTCGGGGGGCGCTGCTGCTGCTGCCGCTGCGTCTCCGTGGGGGCCGCCCTCGTGGCCTCCCCTCCTCCTGCTCCTCCTCGGGTCCGGGAGCCCACCCCGTGAGTCCCCTCTCCCCCCCGTTCCTCCGGGCCGGCGCGCTCTGGAGTGAGTGTGCATGCGCGGGCGCAGCCGGGAGCCACCGGGGGGGGGAGCGCCAAAATAATGTTCGCTTACTCCCCCGGAGAGCTCGGACCGCCCCTGCTTGTATCTCAACAGCCACAATATGATTCCAGGCTTTTGAGGTATTCTCTGGAAAAAAACAACTGAGTTTGACAAAATGCAAACATCTGGGGGGAAGTGTAAAGAAATAGCATGTAAAAACACACATAGTCACTGGTTGTATATTTATGCTTGGCAGTTTCTGTGTCAGGGAAGAGGTAATATGCTCCAGGTTTTTTATCTTAAATTTTAAAGGAGAGTCCATCAAGACAGTACCTTTATCCCAGGAGCTTCTGTAGCAAACAGGAGGGTGGCCAGACAGCATTCCCTGTAAACATGGAAGCATTCGCTAAAAAAGGCAAGGAACACAAGATTTCCAGGTGTGGGAATATCACAGTTTTGAGCCAAATATGCAGATCTTTGCATGTCTGTATGTTCCTGCAATCAGAAATCATGGGAGTATTTATCTGGGTTTGTTCCCAGATTTTAGATATTTGTTCCTGATTGGTCGGTTCCTTAAAAAAAGTGACACTTGAGTAGAAAGGAATTTTTTTGTTTGTGTACCAGAAACTTCATGAAACATGTGGAGGGCATGATTTATCTGGCCAGCACTAAGTTGTGGCCCGCTAGTAAATGTTGTACATCTTTTTACAAGAAGAGCAATCAGGAACAGCCATGTATAACCCAGAAACACCACCCTGATGCCACAAGTACACAACCAAATCTGTCTGGACATATGGCCAGGCATTCAGGCTCAAAAAGTGTCAGTAATGACAAAAGATATGTTCTTGGCTTGAAATTGTGTGTTTGATTGTGCAGTGCTGACTTGGGCAGAAGTGGTCCTACCCCATAAAATGTGTGTGGCAGATACTTTATGAAACATCTGGAGGGCAGAGTTTCTCTGACCAGGACAAAGAACGGAACTTTTAAAAAAGCCAACATTTCTAGTGAAAGTCCTGCGGTGACCATTATGAGAGCTTCTAAATCTTGCAACAAAGCATCAAGTCTGGACAACAGAGGCAGAAATCCCAGGACCAACATGTCTGTATGTGGACCTCTCCTGAACTGGGATTTTTTGCCCCTGTTTAAAACCTGTGATTTATTGCTATCTGGACGTGCCCCAAGGGATAGGATTTTCAGTACTTTGTCTAGCTCCTGCAAAATTCAGTCCCAAACACAGAACAGCTTCACTAGTCACTGACAAGACAACCAATATCCACCACTGTGGTGGTACGCAATCATAAATGTATTCATTATTGCACTCAGTTCAAAAAGATATATGAATTTGCTGTTATTATTATAGAAAAATGTGCAAAGGATTAACATGGAATGAGCTTGGAAGGTGGAACAGGATGATGTCACAGAAATAGACTTGACAGATGTGCTTATCTTTCCGGGATTGACACACAAGACATTTTCTATTTGCATTTATGAAATGCTGTGTGGTATGGAATTATGGAATTAAAAACATTAACAATAAAACAAATACGATAGTCTGATGGTAGTATAAAAAGAAAAGTGGTAAAGTATATCTACAGTAGGATTGAGAGAAAGAAAGAGGAAAATAGAGGAAATTACTAGAAAGAGAAGTGTAAAGATATTTATAGTATTTAAAAATGATACTGAAATATCCTGTTTTATGTGGAACTACCCACAAGTGCTAAGAATAATGTGCTAATTGATAATAGAAGGGTATTAAAACAAACTAAAGCAAATAAAAAGAAAAAAGTGTGTTTATATATTCGTGTGTGTTACTCAGATTGTTGAATTCTGCATAGAATGGAATTTTACACAGGTTCTAAAAGTTGTGAAGGATGTAATAAACAGATGGGAGATTAGAAAACAAAGTTAATTAAAACCTCAATGTGTGAAGTATTAGGGGAAATGATTAGTATAACTGAGCTACTTGTCAACATGGACTGCCATGTGAGTTGTGATGGGTTGAAATGTAGGGTTGGTTTTTTATAATTATGGAAGACAGCTGTCATGAAGTGAGAAATGACAATATGATTTTATTTCAGAAAATGTGTTTTGTGCCTTTATGAAATGTGTGAGTATTGAATTTTGTGTATATGAAATGTTGTTGTGACTATAAAACTGTTTGTTTACAGATATAATATAATGCTCAGGTAAGATGGGGTTTGGGTAAAACCACTATCAGTTAAAAGGAGAACATAGGCTAAATGTTGCTATGGCAACCTGCTCCAAACTGGAAAAGGGGCGGGGCCAACTGTCACTGGCAACGAGTTGGCTTTTAAAAGTCAGTCAGTTTTGAGCAGTCGGTTAGAGCAGTCAGGTGTAGAAATCTGTCAGTTGATAGGGAAGGTATCCAAAGCTAACTGTTAGCTGTAACCTGAAGAAACTTGTTAAGTCAGGAAATTGAAGTTAAGGGATTAGCTTAACTCAGTTTAAGAACTAGCTAGGGAGCTAGTTGACTGACAATAGGGAGCTGTGACAATAGAAGGGAGTGGAAGGGCCACATGGTCAGGACCCCTTTGTCAAGTTCAAGTTATTCAGGAACTAGTTGGCTAGTGTTAGTATCTTGAAACCTTGTTTGGCAACATCTTCTTAAGTGAATGTACACATCATAACCATTACGCTTTTAACCTTGAAACCAGTACGCTTCTGTGATAAAATAAACCAAGTTACAGTTTCTTTTGAAAACAAGTCTCTCTGTCTCATTGTGGAAATATCCTGGTATATGGTGGCAGCGATAAGAGATTAAAAGTCAGAAAGAGAAAAGGGATTTCTTTTTTTATTTGAAAAATAGTGTTTATTAATTTTCACACAAAGGTTTTAAAAAAGGACACACAGACCAGCACTCCACAAGAAGTGCTGTTGCCGTACATAAGACAAAACAGTTCAATACAGACACTACATGAGTACTTCCCACCTACAGACCCACCTCCTGTAGCCCCCTACTTGGGGTTACTTAAACTCAGTTCTCCTATTGAAAATTACATATAAACCGATGTACTATAACATGGCATCCTGGCATAGTGTCAAAGTCCTTATACAGCCTAGGTTGCGAGATTCGCCCATCCTTCAAATTTATTTTGTTTTAGAAACATTGCTACCCCCTTCCAGTCACACAGCCCTGTGTCATCCTGATTTACTGGAGACACAACATAAAAACCCATGAACCAGCAACAAATAATTAAAATATATGAAATATTTTTATGAAAAAAGAAAAAGAGAGAGATGAAAAAGGGTTGTTGTTGTGTTCAATTAGAGACTTATGATGATTTTAAAGCAAACCTATTGCTGTGTTTTCTTGGCAAGATTTGTCCATATATTGTTTGTCATTCCCTTTCCCTGATGCTGAGAAAATGTGACTTGTCCAAGGGATATATATATATATATATATAGAGAGAGAGAGAGAGAGAGAGAGAGAGAGAGAGAGAGAGAGTGTTTCACAAGCTTGGCTTTCTTGAGATGTCAAAAGTAGATTCTCCCTTGCATAAAATACCAAGTAATTTGGTAGAAAGAGGACACCTGGGTGAACTAAACCCCGGTCTGAACTTATGTTTGGAATGAGGATGAGCTTTAGATCCAGCACATCTAAGACTGAACACCCTAACCTTGTGGAAACACAGACATTAATATTCCTATGCCTATTGAGCTTTCTTTGGTGCATCAGTGGTCCTGAGTGTGGATCTGTTCATCTTGCTGGCGAAGATGCATTTGGACCTAAACACAAAGCCCTCCTTTGACAGGGATTAGGATTACTCTGTTATAGTGTATTTAATAACTGAAGTTAATATATAAGACTTTCAGATGTATTTCAAAGGAATTAGGGCCAGATTGAAAACATGAGAGGACTCCTGTATCTTTATAATAGTATGATGAAGAGGATATTTCATCAGGTATTGACAGCCATGCAACACCTGCTGAAATTCCCATTTCTCCAGAAATGCTAAAAGAGCTATGTCCAGTTATCATTCTGGCAGTTTTGTCAGAGATTTCTAATAGGAAAACTTGGACCTTTTGAACAGAAACCTTCCTCTGAAACCCCAAAACAACAACAAAATGGTTTCTCATTTTACTGTGTTATTCCCTGCTCAGGCTGAGAAACTTTAGCCATTATTTTTAAAACACAAACACATGGAACGGAAATCAACTTGATTCAAATATGGGCGTCACAACAAATTTGAACATCCCTTATCCAGAAATCTGAAATGCTCCAAAATTGTCCATGTTGGTTGCTGAGATAATGACATTTTTGCTCTCTGTGATGGTCCAGTGTACACCAGGCATGGGCAAACTTGGGCCCTCCAGATATTTTGGACTCCAACTCCCACAATTCCTAACAGACTTTGTGTAATGCACAAAAGTATATAAAATATTGTATAAAATTACCTTCAAGAGATGTCTATAAGGTGCTTATGAAACATCAATAAATTTAATTCTTAGACTTGGATCCCATCTCCGAGTTATCTCATTATGTATATGCTAATATGGGTATTTCAAAGTCCAAAAATAACATGAAAGTCTAAAACACTTTTGGTCCCAAGCATTTTAATAAAGGATGTTCAACTTTTAATGCAAACATATACTTAAAGTATCCCCTCCAAATGTATGTTTTCCTTTAATCCAAACTATGACCTGTGGTCCGAATTGAGCTTGCCAAGATCACTTTCCTAGCCCCTGCCACTACTATCATGTATGCAGTGGCAGCAGTGAGGTGGCAGTGAGGGTTGGTGAGTGAGAATGGTGGTGGCAGATGTATGGAGAGGGTGAGTGAGTGTGAGTGGTGGTGGTGGCAAGTGTGTGTGTATGGCAGATTTGTGGCACAGCTGAAATACACCGCACATATGCCCAATGCACAACCAATGCATGCTCAACACATGCCCAATTGCACACAACTGCACACACCCACACACAATTAAAGCCCCCCCCCCAACAATCTGAGGGACTGGCCCTCCACTTGAAACATTTGGGGTCCCCTGCTTCAATGGCTAATAGTAGCAATAATGATTATTTGAAGGCTAAGTAAATGTTGAATAATGAATCTTGTAATAATGATTTTATTAGAGTTATGAATTCCATCTGAAATTACTATCTTCAGTGCACTTTTGCGGCACAGAGTTGCAAACTTGACTTAAAATTTGAATTGTAATTTCATCAAACTTCTTTATGATTTGTGATATTTAACTCTGTTAAAAAAGTTAATGTTTTTTAATTTTTTGGAAAAAATCCCTAATTTAAAGATGTTATACATTTTAGGAGGATATGCTGTGCGTGTATTGTGTAGGTGTGTGTATGTCCATCCATATCCTAGAGAAATAAACTTTGAGGCTGTTAATGCGTAATGCATAGGCCTAAGAATGCACTCACTGTTTCCTAGCAACCAGGAAAGATGTACTGAAGTCCCCAAAGTATCAATAGAGGAGTCAGTCACAGTGAGGTCATCTTCAGAGCAGATAGCAAAAAATCACTTCTGCCTGGATTTATTATGCAACATTTTAATAACCTAATGGCATATGTGTTAATCTTATACTTTGCCTGTTTTCTACATTTTGATGGACGAAAAACATTATAGTTAAAAATATAGTCACATTCAGAGAAAAAAGTCTGGGTTGGGTGAGGGCAGACTGTGCCAGCAAGACCATCTCCATGTTGAGGGTCTTAAGGCATGTGAAGTGGTAGTCTAGGCAAAGTGTGCGTCACAATGCAGGGTCTCGGCCCAGCCCCTTAATCACACACACAGAGACGGTAATCAGCTAACTATTTATTGAATAATGAAAAACAGGTGAAAAGGTAAATTGTCCATAAAAATATCAAAAAGTTCAATCAAAATGGTAAAGAGTTTGTAGGTAAATCCAAAGGCAAAAGCTTGGCAAAAGTTCCGCAAAACAATGCGGATCAAACAGACTTGGTCCGTGGCAATTCAAACAAGGCAAAGTTCAGGGAATCAAGGCCCAATAAACTTCTTGGCAAGGCATGAGCCCAAATCCTGGCTCCGTGGATCTTCACTCGCTTCACTCCCTTCAAATCAGAAGTGGCCGAGCAACTGAGGATCCGTTCCCACGGATCCTATACTTGGTGAGGCCCCCGACGCTCTAGGCTTCGGCGCCAATCTGTGCTACGGGACCTAACGCTCCTTGCGCGCTCTAGGCTTCGGTGCCATTCCCTCCTACTGGACTCAATGCTCCGTCTCCTATCAAAGCTCCGTCCTTGCCTCCCAGCACCTGGGTCGCTATCTTCGTGAGAGCCAGACTCCCTTTCAGCTTCCATGGGCTCATCCTCCGCTATCTCCCTAACCCTTTCTTGCGAACCGAAACCACCTGGTCTCTCATACTGATTATCGGAATCAGCACTTTCAGTGTCAGCCTGACTTTCCCAGCTTTGATACCCATCGGGCCAGCCATCATCCCATTCCAAACTCTCTGTGGGAGATGAAGGCCCAGCTACCTCATCATCCCCTCAGCCGCAATTGGCCCTAATGCAAGCGGGACCCCCGGGGCCGCCCCCTGCCCCCCAGGCACGAATGAGAACGGGGTTGCTACAGTGTGGCCTCCAAGTCTCATATAGTTCTTTAATCTCACTCAAAATGGTGATAGAAAGTGACATTACCTCATTCAGGTTCTCATGAACATGAGAAGGACACTATTTTTTTTAAAGATTACGTTCTAAAATAATTTCCTGGCAGATAAAAAAAGATTTTAAAGGGGTTTTTTTCCAGAGGAAGAATCCACTTGAATCTTCAACTTTTGGCTCTGGGAATCTTGTTTCCCACACAACTTAGTTTAAAGTCCACCTGATCATTATTGCCAGTCTCTGAGCAAAAACATTACTTCCTACTTCTGTGAGGTGCAACCCATCCTGTGCCAGTAGCCCATCTTCCTAGAAAAGCAGACTGTGGTCCAGGAAGCCAACATTGTTCTTCTCTGGAACCAGTTATTCCCCTCGACTATTTTTCTCGCTCTTCCTAGGTTGCATTGTCCAATGGAGAGGAGAGATGAAAAGACCACCTGTACATTAAGATCTTTTAGCTTTCTTCCAAGAGCTTCAAAATCCTTGAATGATGGGTTCCAGCTTCAAGCTTTGCTCAACCCTAGGGGAAATCTCTGGCTGCTATCCTTGTCTATATGCATTCATTTCTATTTCTTTTACTCATTTCATTTTCTCTTTCTTTCCTTATTTTCTCCCACAACATTACTTCTATCATCCTGTTCTTCCCTCTTTGTATTTTCCTCCTCATTTTATTTTCCTTCTCTTTTCCTCATGCCAATCAAATGGGGTTTTTTTGTTCTTCCTCCTTCCTTTCTTTTATTTCTTTCCCTCTTCTTCTCCTTGGTTCTTCTCTTGTCCCCACTCCTTTTCTCTCTTTCAATTGTTGTTGTCACTGGATTCTGATTTCTTCCTATATTGTTTGTGTAAATCTTGAGGTTCTTTTTCCTTTGATTTTAGTCCACATCCTCCACTCCTGGATTTGTGACAGATTCCCTGGATTGCTCAGACATAGAACCTTATCATATAGAGGCTGAGAGGCCAGGAGACAGCGGGGGGACTGTGGGGGAAATCATGGGGCATGATAAGGCTGTGTTTCCTTACTGTCCTGAGATCTCTTCCCGTGACTTTTCCCCGCTGACCCTGCTTCCTCACACTTCCTCCCCAAATTTTTCTGTGCTGCCAGCATGCTGCCAGCACTGAACTCAACTGAGCCCTACTGGAGGCTCATCCAATGGGCTCCGGGGGACTCCATGCCAGCAGCGCAGAGGACATGCTTCTCAATTTCAATGTGATGAGGTCCCTAGTCTTGGGTTTCATACTTCATTAACTCACATGCTGTCTTTCTCTGTCTTCCTCTCACTTCCTGCTTTGTGATCCATTTATTTCAATTACAAACTGATTTTAAAATATTGGCATTCAATCAACTCTACAGAGGTGAAAGGAGAAGAGGAGGGGAAATCCTACTGTTTACAGTATGTTCAGGCAAAGCAAAGTACTGCAGTTTCTCCTAACATGTATGTTCTTATTATTTTAATAACCTTTGCCATCTTGGCACTGCTCTAACCTGGTTTTCATCTGTGAAATGTTGGAGGATATCCAGCTGTGGTTAATGTCTGTATGCAAATGTCCAGTGGTGTGGTTTTCATTTAGAATATAGCTTCCGAGAAATGTAGGAATGTTTTCAAATTAGTCTTCTTCTGTATGAACTCAAAAGAGGCGAAGCTACCAACACCACGAGTCTATTCAGGAGTAATAGATTTGCTGTTTATGAAGGAAAAGAAAGGAAAGTCTTGAAAACCCCATAAAGACCACAAAGAACACAAATATGGCATTGTTTATCAATTTACATGGAGTACTATATGCTCATATACTTCAGATCGATAGACAGAAGAGCTATTAAAAGAGCTGATCGTATTTGCGTTCTCCATAATGAAATTTAAGTTTAATGTAAAATGTCTACAAAACAGTTCCCCAACAAGGTATAGAATAGGCAATTACCAAAAGCTAGAACAGGAATATAGAAGAGGCATTCAGTGTTGGTGCTAAAATGCCTTTTATGGCTGTCTTTCATCATATTCATTGCCTCAAGAATGTTAGCAAAAATAAGTGAATAAAATAGCCATGAAACACAATGAAGTTCAGTGTAAGCAAACTTCTATCATTGTTCAATGAGCAAATTTTGTTTCCAGGCTCTCTAGCATCTTAAGCCAAAGAGCATTAGATCTGGTTACATTTCCACTACAAGAGGAAGTGGAGTTTTCCCTTGTTACTTTACAATTATAATGCAACTTAATTATGTCTTTGTGCAGAAAAAGCTTTCCTTCCTTTCTCATAATACAAGGCACTTGGATCATCAAATAAAGCTGAACAGGGAGAGCTTCAGGATAGAAAAAACAAACATAGTTGAAATGTGGAACTCATTGCTACAAGCTCTAGTGCTACCTGCCAAATTAAATGGCTTTGAAAGGGACAGATTATATTCATAGATCAAGACCATACAATTGTAAGCATACACAAAAACACACCAATATCAAAGGTAATTTCATATCTTGTATTCCAGGGCATAGCATAAAAGTTGCAGGTAGAACTATTCCAGTAGAGTGTCACTTATCCAACATCACTCTTATCCAATGCTCTTATCCAATGCCCCTCTTTTCCTCCAGAATTTCCCCTTCAATTAAAGGAGTGCTCCCCAATATTCTCTCTCTCTCTCTCTCTCTCTCTCTCTCTCTCTCTCTCTCTCCATTTCCACTAAGTGAAAAGGGCAAGACAAGGAGGAGGAGGAGGAGGAAAGGGGAAAAAGAAGCAGGACTGGAAGTATCCTCCCTCCTTCCCTCTGTGATTTCCACACTCCTCTTCCACATCCTGGCACTTCCTGCTGGGCTACTCTAGCCCCAAGGTATTGTCTTGCCTTAACCTTTTGAGTCTCTGTTGTTACTATTCTAGGTGTCTAGCACCATGTCGAACAGGTAATAGTAGGAGACTCTGTATTATCCAACATTTTTGTTTCTCCAGTGTTCTGCCGGCCCATTTATTTTGGATAAGCGAGATTCTACTGTATGTCTCTCCCCTGAAACACAACCTCAAGCATCCCTTCCCATAACGATTCTTCAGCTGCTGAAGAGTAGAATAGGGGTCAGAGATACCCCTGGCTTTGGAGATACAGGCTGTTGTTTACTATAATATTCTGGGTCCTATGGGGTCTCAGGGGTTGATCTAATCATTCTGTGATTGACTATGGGGACATTCTCTTATCTGTTCTCCATTTTCCACAAACACTACAGCAACATGAGTCCTGGTGGGCTATATTTATTGCAAAGAAAGGAAAAGAATATTAGCTAACACACACACACACACACACACGAGTTTAAATCTCATAAAAACAGTTTCCTTCTCTGAATACAGCAGCAAAAGGCAACTGCTTAGTCTATGCCATGTGACTCTAAATGAAGCACTTCATCCCTGTACTCTCTCCACTTCGCCAAGTTTTCTGACCTTTTGTTGGTCAGAAATGTTGTGTTGGTGGGGAAATGCTGCTGATGGTGGTGACTCTTTGGCAGTTCTCTTCAAAGGAATGGCAAGAGAGTTGAGGGGGATTGCTGCTTCTCTCGAGATTGGCCAAGCTCTTGCCTTTCACCATTCCTTATTATTATTTTTAACAAAAAGGGAATGATTCACTTTTCAAGTAAAGTGGAGATGGGCCTTTTTGAATGTTTGAGCAAGGAAATGGCCACAGTGGGCAGCCATCAGTGGTAGTTTTGATGTTATTCCCCCTCTGTGGAATTACAACAGGTCACATCATATAGAAATCCTTAATTTTGACAACAAAACCTGTCATCAACTTGTATGTGAGGTTGGTTTATACATGAGTATATAGGGAGTTAGGTAGGGATGGAGCTAGTCTTCAGGGCTCTGCAACCTACTCATATTATCCATTTGATCTTTGCCTTTCCTACAAGAATATCTTTATGAAAAAAAATTCTATCTGATGTTGGTAGAAAATTTTCCCACCCTTTCTCACATCTTATGCGTACATTTATCAGATACTAATGCTGCTTATTGATTAAACCTAAACCAGAAATAGGAGAGGGCATATGCATTCTATATTCCATTTTCTCTCTACTAGCTTCGTGGTGATGGGATCAAAATCTATAGAAATCTCTTTAAACAGTGTTGCATCTCTATTTTACAAGTGTGTCAAGCTAACAGCTGTACAGTGCCGAAAGTATAAATACTGGAAACCCAGACGAATGAAATATTTTCCTGTAGAAGTGAAGAAAAATGGTAAATCTATGGAAACATAAATTTATATTTTTCTCTCACCTTGAGGCAGTGAATGTTAACTGTTTTAAAATTTATCTATTGATTTCATCATTCTAGGAATATTTGCTGGGAATAAATTGGAGACGTATATCTTCATAAATGAATTGATGTCTGTGAGAATCAGAAACAGACAGTTCTATAACATCCATATTCCATAATGGTTTTACTGCTAAATTACTATGTAGGAGAGCCAGCAAAGTGACTGATGCACATCAGAACTGATGCACAACAGCACCAATACACATTGGTCCCATTGTGAGTTGGGGCACTAGGTAGAAAGTATGTGTGTGTGTGTGCATCTGTAGAGCTCTATGCATATCAGGATACTTAATATCTCTGCTACTTAGCTAAGTATATGCAAAATTATGCAATGTAGACTTTTTTTAAAAAAAGGAAGACTTGGGCCAACATTTTTATTTGAAACTATTTTTTTTAAAGGAAGCTATTATATTGAAACTTAATTGGAATCAAGTTTTCTGCATCTGTCAAAAAACCCATTGCTTACATGGCTGAGTTTTGAGACACTCCTATTCCTTTCAGAGTGGTCCATAGTTTTTCATAACTGTTTCTGTGATAATCAGAACATGGCAACCACATGTTTGGGTTGGATACCAAACTCTTATGAAATCACTGACATGGCAGACAATTGCCAGCTGCTTGGACAGAGCTCTGTGACAATCTAGGAAGAGCAGGAGTGACACAGAAGCCAAAGTGACAGCCCAGCAGTCCTTGCCCATCTGGACTGGTTCTGAAAATATATACAGTCCCTGGTTCTGAAAATATATACTGGATCCAGGTAGCAGAGGATGAGATTCACACCAGACTAACCTGCCCATTGCAAATGAGACCTGAATCTAATTGGCTAAGCTTTAATAAATGGGACCTCAGGAAACCATCGATGAAATTCCATTCAGTCATAGAAACCCACTGGGTGACCTTGGGCAAGTCACATTGTCTTGGCCTTAGAGAAGGTCAGTAGGAGGTCACTCTCAGCCTTAGAGGAGGTCAGTTGTGAGAAATCTTGCTAAAGATTGTTGTAAGTTGGTGTCATTTTTAAGAAAAATATCATCAACAACATGTCTCCTGAATTCATTGTAATAAGAAAAGTGCCATAACACTGAGTTTCAAGGTTCTTCATAGAGCTGAATAAAAAATGAGAGTTCAAAATATCAGTTGAACAGGCTTTAATGCACCCTGCATCAATTTTTCTTCCTTATAGAGTTCAGAGAATATTACAGATGAGAGATGTTGGGATTTGTAGAATCTTAGATTTCCCAGTTCTTACTGAAACTTTCATTTTGCTTGTAATATAAGTACTGAAATTTTAGATGTAACATAGCAAAGTATAATCCTATTGATGTACTATACAAGTTCCACCTAATAAGATATTGCTGAAGTAGATAAATTAGAGAAGATGTCTTTCTGGTTGCCAGAACAACACATCTATTCTATTATATAAGTCACAAAATGAAGATTAAGGAATGCTGATACAACAGACAGTTGATTGTCCAATTACCACTGGGTTCCATTAAAGTTGCTATATACTCCTCTTGTACCTAAATGGGGAAAAATCTATCTCACTAAAAGGTATAAAAATATAATTAGTAATTGAATTTTTGCAAAAGAGGTTATTATCCTCTGGACATCCATGCTGATGTTTTTTAGAAGCTCAGAAAAGAACTCTGAGTTCTTTTCTGAGCCTCCCCCTCCCCATGTTCTTTGAACACAGTCCACTTTGTTCTCTTGAAAGTCAGCTTTAACATAGGTCAGCAAACCATAAAATATCTAAATCTGCAGAAGAATTAGAGTGAATACAGAGTATTGGATGTGCATTCAGCTTGTGCTCAGGAAGAATAAGATAAATGTTGGCATATAGGAGGTGACCGAAAAAGCCTTACATCAAGGAGATCCACTGATATAGCTCAAAGGATGGAGCGGAGCAACAATCACCAGGTAGCTTTGTTTACGATTCACACAAACACACGCACCATACAATCTGAAACAGCAGGAATAAACTTAACAATATTTATTTTATTGATACTTACTTCTGATCACTTAAGTTCGGTTTCTAAAATATAATTCAGGGGTGCTTTTCCCTTCCTCAATTCAGGATAATGTCCCATATGAGGTTCACACCCTCTTTTAGTTCTTTACATTTCTAGACTAAAGCTCTATACCTTAGAAAGGTTTTGTTCCTGTATTGTAGCCTATTATCATTCTGCATCTATTTTTCTGTATATTTTGCTGGATTTATAATGACCATGCTATATTTCAAGTATAACTAGTGTTGTTTATACATTGAACCATGCAACTGCTAAAGAAATCAACTTCATAAGACATCTCTCAATTGAATAAACAAGTAGAAAAAACTAGAAATAATGAAAAACTCTATCAAAGAAAAGAACAGATGAGTCTTTCCTTTACTTATTTCTACAATTGTCTGACTACTGACCTCATCACATGTACCTCCTTCCCCAGGAGCCCCTGGTGGTACAGTGGGTTAAACCCTTGTGTCGGCAGGACTGAAGACTGACAGGGTGGAGGTTCGAATCTGGGGAGACCGTGGATGAGCTCCCTCTGTCAGCTCCAGCTCCCCATGCAGGGACATGAGAGAAGCCCCCCCAGAAGGATGGTAAAACATCAAAACAGCTGGGCATCCCCTGGGCAACATTCTTGCAAACAACCAATTCTCTCAAATCAGAAGCGACTTGCAGTTTCTCGAGTTGCTCCTGACATAAAAAAAAATCCTTCCCCCATTCACTCTGTGCCATTTCACCAGCAAGCATGACAAAACAGCAGGCATGTTGTTAGAGATTCCTCATCTTCAGAAGAGGAATGGGAGCAGGGAAGTGCTCAGGAATTGGAGGCAGAAGAAGAATCAGATGATGAGGGTTTGAAAGTGCCCACATTTCTAGAGAGACGAAAAGAGACAGAGCACAGGTGGCGCTCAGCTAGAATAGCTGCTAAAATGCTGAGCTAATTGGGAGACACCCTAGTACAGTGGTTCTCAACCTGTGGGTCCCCAGGTGTTTTGGCCTACAACTCCCAGAAATCCTAGCCAGTTTACTCGCTATTAAGATTTCTGGGAATTGAAAGCCAAAACATCTGGAGACCCACAGGTTGAGAACCACCGCCCTAGTACCTCCTGCGTGGGGAATTCAGGGCTATAAATCAGTAGCAGGAGCAGCGTAACAGTGACCCTGATACTGATGTTTTCACTCCAATGGAATCTGCTTTATGTCTGCTGCAAATGACTTAGTTCCTTGCCTGTTGTCTGATGGAAGACTGCTGTTTCTTTTGGGATTTTTGTAAGAGACTTTAATTTGTGTCTGGATTAAGACTTTCTTGATTTCTTTTGCACTTTTTAATTGCATTTGCTTATCCTTTGTGTCTGCTGAAGTAAAGCATTTTTCTTTTACTTTCAACATTGTATTAAGGCTGTTTTTGAAGGGAAACTTAGGACACATGTGGGGCGATGCATCCAGGGCAGAAGTGTGTTTCTCGTGTTGACAAGTGAGGCTTCTTGTGTTGATGAGGAAGTGCCTGAGGATGGGGGCAGGGCCTCTGCTGGAAGTTGAGGGATGTTGTGTGATGGGCTGTGTGCCTATCCATCCCTCAACTGTCTGGGTGCTTACATTGGCAACCATTACTTCAACTCTGAGGAAAACCATGCAACTCCACTTTTTTGGCATATACTTTATAAGGATCCTGACAAAGTGTCCCAATCCTATTGTAGGAACTGGTGTAGTCTATCTGTATTGATTATATGTTTTGTTTGCCTTTCATCTAGACAGGACTGTCTGATCTTTTCTATTTGTTTGTCTACACAAGGTTATTTGTCAGATGTGGATCCCCGTGGCCTTGGGGAGCCCGCGGGACTCGCAATCTGACGTAGCCAAAACAAACGCTGGCTGAGCAGCGGTGGATGATGCAAACCCGGGAGGGATTGTTGGCTCAGGGGATGATGTAATCTCCTGGGGTTCTGCTGAGTCAGAGGGAAGTGATGTAACTCCCCTGGACATTGGTGATGGCTTATGGGATGATGTAATCTCCTGGGGTTCTGCTGAGTCAGAGGGAAGTGATGCAACTTTCTTGGACATTGCTGGTGAAGGGAGGGGAGGGGGTTTAGTATATAAGTGAGGTGTGGGTGAAGGAAAGGTGCTTTGACTTTAAAAGTATTGATCCTTTAATAAAACTTGTTGGACCGACCAGAGGACTCTGCGTGATTCATCAAGATATTGGAGCGACCTTACAGTTATTCATACTTTTTCATTCATCTTAAACACTTTTAGTTGGACTATGTTAAATTCAGTTTCCAGGTTCCACCCAACTAATCACAGAAAGAAGCATTTCTCCTAAAGACTTTAATGGTATGCAGAATTAGTCCTGCATTCAGCAAGGTGAAATTACAGGATGGGGGAGAGAGAGATATTAAAGACAGGATTTATTATTTACATAGATCATGGAGATCTTTTAAGCATTGACTCTAATGGAGGATGAAGTGTGGTGTTGTGTTCTATTTCAGCAAAATGGTTAGGACCAGTGTGAATTTGAATAAACATTGAAAAACTGGATCCTTTCTTTCAATTGCTTGTCCACATTGGATTTTCAAATTTACTCATTTTGCCAAATTGCACAATTATGACCCATAAGAGATTGATTGATGTGGGTCACAAGATATGTTTAGGTAGTAGTATCTCCAGTTGGGAAAGTAGTAGTTTAGAAGTTGAAAATTTCATTGCAGTTTTATTTTATTCACAAACTTTTTCATACAACTCCTGGTTTTTAAAAAGAAATCAAATGTGGAGAAATAACTGACAGGTGCATCTAGATAAGTCCAGATATTTGAGCATATGATGCTGGGATTGGATGTAAGTGTATTCACCCTATTAATGCCTACTTAGGAGATTCCATTTATTTGTTTCTTTTTCCTGTGATGGTCACCAACATTAACACCTGAATAGCAGGAAAGTTGAATAAAGCCCTCTCTGTAGCGTGAATAGCTGTTCTTATGGGACAGGGATGTAAATCTTGATTACAAATCTGCTCTCTCAAATCTAAACATGTCCACTTTTCCCAGCTACTGGTTTTGGTGTGGGTTGATGTCTTTTATGATTTTTTTTACTACAGTGGTTTTATGGTTTTTTATGTGCACAAACCATCTCAAATCAGATATGTTTTACACACACTAAGTTATATTTTCTTCATAAGAAGGAACAAATCATTTCCAAGAATTCTGTCTTGTGACCCAGGGAAAAAATATCACTAATTATTCCTAAGGGGTTTGAGAAATTATTATGCACAGAACATGGGACAGAATCTTGTATGAGTTAGTTAAATTTACAACAGTTTGGAAGAGACATGACAACTCCCTCCCATTTCATGTATAACTCTACAAATTTTAGTCAAAAATTGACAAAAAAATCTGGGCCCACATATCCATGAGTCGAGGTAAGTACTGTACCACCCCCTTCTCTGGGTGGAAAATGGTGGCAGTGATGGTTCTCTGGTACTACCCCACAAGCACCAAGGAGAAGGGGGGGGGGGGAGAGAGTCAGTGCTTCTTTTAGCTTCTCCCAGGATGGACTAGACTTTTCATTTTGCCATGCTATTAAGGGAAGGGGTGGGGTGTGTGTGTGCGTGTGTGTGTGTGTGTGTGTCTATATATGTGTGTGTGTGTGTGTTTACTGTACCATAAACTTTACCAAAAAAACCCATCTCATTCTCTGAATAGAGTGGTAAAAGGTATTTTTTGAAATCCTGGATGGGAAAATAATGTTGGTAGAGGCCAGGGGCAAATGGCGCCTGGTCTCTAATGGTGCTTTTCTCTCTTTGTGGAGTGGCCCCCAAATTATAAATATCCATACTTTTGTCACAAAACCTAATCCCAACTTATACACAAGTATATGCAGGAACTACTCTTTTCTACACTGAAGATGCAATGTGTGCATAATATATTTTGTGTGCAAAAATGCATACTTTTCTTTAGCATAGAAAAAATCTGTAGTTTTCCAAAACAGCACGGTTTTTAAACAAATTTCTCACATTTTGGAGACAAGTGAAAATTATAAATTCTTGTCTATGAAATGGATTTTCTGAATATTTAAATTCTTATTCTGTACACTGCTTTCAAGATCTAGGAGTGACCACCTGGTCATAAATATATATTACTTGCCAAATTTTTCTCCCACTCTTTTTTTAACTTTTATTTTAGCAAAATGTTCTTCCTTGCTTCCTTCCTTTTATAAATAGATGGATCTAATTAAAATGTTCCATATGAGTGAGTTTCTTTACAACCTTAAGTCTTGTTAAATATATTTGATTAATCCTTGTTTTTTAAAAAGACATAATTGAAAGAACCAAAAAGTGGCTTTTCCCCCTAAGGGGTTAAAAGAGGAAATTTGCTGCAATGGTGTTGAATGTATAAAATGGGCAGCATTATGCTATTTAAATATAGCCAGATATGCTGAGTTGTTGCTGAGATATAGCTTCACAGATTGTTTTCAGTGTCTATGTATAATTGCTGGGGGAAATGTATTGCAAACACCACTTTATATGTGAAAGTATGAAATTTCAATGCATTTTAATACAGCCTGGGACACTAAAGCAAACTTTAGACATTTTATATTCTCTTGTACCTCTCAACTCGGAGTATACAAAGAATTTTGTCATAGTTGTAAGATCCATGGCTAGACAGAAGGATTCACTGGATTTTAAAAGGAAATGGTGAACCCAACAAACAAAAATAAGTAGTCTAATCCATGGAAGTTCACTCAATGTTTTAAATGACTATATTTCAATAAACCAGGAAGAAAGTATCAGAACGCTGAATTTAGAAAGTATTTTGTATTGAATAATTACTCCGAAGGAGTTTCAGGCAAATTAAATATATCAACCCAAGTCGGGTGCCAAAACTTAACAAAAATTCAATCCCACAATTGAAGTAGCTCACATAGGAATCAATGTCAAATAAGTAAGTTCACCAATTAATAGGTGGGATGAAAGGACGGAGTAACGCCGCAGTAGAAATGGTGTTGCACCCCAATGGGTATTTGTAATCCCACCCCGATGGGTGTTTGTAATCCAGTGAGGGAGTGGAATGCAGACCCGCCGGCAAACACAATCTTAGGCTCAGTGGCGTCCCCAATTCGGAGAAATGGCTATGCGGACGGTGTCTGCGAAGTCTTCTCGCCGACGAGGACACAAATGTACAGGGGTCCCACCTCATTTCGACCCCGGGTCTTTTTCAAGGCCAAAGTAACGATCCCCACATAGCGCATCACAAGGCAGGCGGCGGAAATCTAGTATAGATATAAAGACGCTTATAGTATATATTCACATTACATATATGTAGTAAGCATTCAAATAAAGTAACCACTATTATTTATACAACACAAATGAAAATGGAAGCACAAAGGTACTACATGCACATGAAATTTACCTTGGAGAAAGGTTCTCCGGTGTATTCCACCTCAATAGGTGGGGCAAATGCACAAACACAGGTAATGGAGGGAGGATTTAGTAGGTAAGGGAAATCTACAGGTGGGGTGATTAAAGGAGAAGGTTGTTAGATTAAAGGAGAAGGTTGTTAATAGGAATCTTTTCATTCAGGCCCCACGGTTGCTCGGTTTTTAAAAGGACCGTCCATTTACTTTCTGCCCTCAATAGTGTCTTTTGGGCATCCCCGTGGGGTGGGACCCTGACGATTTCCAAGCCACAGAACTGAAGGTCATTTGGGCTGTTTTGATATGTCTTGTGGTGCATGTATAGCGGAGAATCCTCCGAGTGCTGGCGGATTCTTGAACGATGTTCAGAGACCCTCGTTCAGAGGCTCCTCCCCATTTGGCCCACGTAAAGAAGGCCGCACGTGCAGATCAGGCAGTATACGAGGGACTCGCTTTGGCAGGTGCAGAAGGTTGTTAAAGTGAAGTTTCGCTGTTTCCCAGGGCTAAAGATTTCCTTCCCAGGAAAAACAAACGGACACTGTGCGCAGTGGCCACATGGATGGGTTTTCGGGGTCAGATTGCTTTTCCGGATGGGTTGCTTTAATGCTGAGTGTACTAGGGTGTCCTTGATGTTTTTAGTCCTCTTGTAGGCCACCATTGGGGGGGTTTCTAGGCCCGGAATGTCTTGGATGAGAGGCCAATATTTTTTTACTATATTAATGATGTTGGGTGCCTGTTTTGTAAGTGTTAGTGGCCAAACCAGTCTATTCGAAGCAGGTTTAGGCGTGGAGGTAAACAGCAGATTTCTGGGGACCCTATCAGCTTTCTGTTTGGCTTTAAGAAGTATATGATCCGGGTATCCCCTGATGCGGAGTCTATTCAAAGTGTGCAGGGCCTCTTCCTGGTATGTGTTTTCCGTGGAGCAGTTCCTCTTGAGTCTGATGAGTTGTGAGTAAGGTAAACTCCGTTTAAGTGCGTGGGAGTGAAAACTATCTTATCTTAACAGAGAGTTCTTGCTGGTGGGTTTCCGATAGTTCTTTCACTCCTACCCAAAGGAGAAGGAAAAGGGGGAGTTATGTTGACTTCCGGTACCTCCGTACAGTCTTGTTTGTTCAGTTCTTGTAAAAGGGAAGAAATGGGGGGTTAAGGTGTGGTTGACATTGTGCGAGAAGGGGGATGCTAGCTCTTGGAAGATCAGCTTGTCTGGTTATAGGTAGTCCCATTCCTTCATCAGGTAGCCAGGGTCGTTGACTCTTGAGTTTACCTGGTTGGGGGTTCACGTTGTTTGTTGTTTGGTAGGAGGATCCATGTCCATAGTCCGTTCCTTGTCTTTTAATGTAGTTGCGTCCGTTCCTTTCATCTTTCTTGTCCTCCTTCCTAACCATATTCTTTATGGGATTCTAGACCTCCTACATCCGCCTCCATGTTTTCACCTCTCGAAGGACTATATTCCGTGGGCCTCCCTGGAGAGTAAGGATGTCTTTTCTTTGGAATTTTCTTTCTGCTTTGTTGAGTTGTCCTCCTCCGGCTTCTCATTCCATTGGTCTGTCCCCCACTCCGTTTAGCTTTGTTCTTATTTGCACCCCGAATGTACCCCTTAGATGTTGGATCGACCTCCTGGTTCTTGTCCTCTCTTCCTTTTTTGAGGGTAGAGACTGTAGAATCTTCATTAATCGCTCTAGTAGCTCCCAGAGTTTCTTCTCCACTTCTTTTTCTTTTTGAATAAATTCCTCTTTCCCCTAATGCTTCTTGCAATTTTGTAGTCTTCTCCACCCCTTCTCCAAATCCTCCTGTATTGCTGCACTTTTCCCTGCAACCTGGGGTGTTCCCTTTCCATCCTCATAAACGACTGTTAGTACTAGCCTTATGGGGGTCGCTTCTTTGTTTGATTCTAGCCTTGCGTCCTGTAGCAATTCAATTTGCTTTTCTTGTCGGGCCATTATTGAGTCAATCTTCTGTATGCACCTGTCTTGTGCTTCCCCTAATTTTCGTAGTTCTGTCATAATGTCCTTTAGAGTTACTTTTTCCTCCTCTGGTCTCCTTCCCTGCATTCTCTCTTGTTCTTTTACTTCTGTGTTTGATTCTTTGAGTGCTGGCATGTTTTGCTCAGCTGAGAATGGAGGGAGATGTCTTTGCGATTTTGTCTTGCGCTGTGATGTCCTTTGCATCGGCCAGAGCCACTGCGTTGATGGATTCCTGTTTGTTGGGGGAAGGGAGGGGGGAGGTGGAGGGTCGGTGTTGTCTGCTCTTTTCCCTCCTCTTCTTTATGTCTTTCTTTCCACCCAGCCCTGTCCTGTTCGTCTTGTTTTCCTTTTCTGTTCCCCCTCTCCCTCCCCTTATATTCCTCTCTGTTTTATGGGGCTTTTGTGTTCCTTTGCTTGACTCTCTTGTTGGCCCGTCTGTTCTGTTGCTCCCTCTTTTCTCCGTCCTCTCTGCCCTTCCGTTGAATGTCCAATCTACATTTGGTTCCTTGTGGCTTGTTGCCTTCCCTTCCTGTTTGTTTCACGCCTCTTTTTTTTTCTTTCCCCTGAGGCAGGAGGAGCCCTCTCCAAAAATGGCTGCCTTCTTCCCCAGGTTGTTATCTTTTCTCTCTACCCTTCATTGGCCGCCATCTTGGTTCTCGGATCTCTCCTTCCTGTGCCTTCTGGAGCTTTTCGGGGGTGCTTTTTGGGGTCCCGCAGGCGCTCTACCTCCCTCTTTTCTCCTTTTCTCGGCTGCTTATCCGTCCCCGATTGTCCCCCGAGCTGTTGTGTCTTCCGGGCCTTTGGGGGTCTTTCAGGCCGAGATGTCTGCCTCCTGTCCTGCAACCACTCCCTCTCCCCTGCGTGATCTCTCTTCGCCGAGGCTCCGTTCCGTTCCCCGGGTTCTGGGGATGACTGTTTCCCCCCCTTGTTCGGTCCTTTTACTTACTCCATCGGGGCGAGCTGGGCTGGCAGTAAATGCAGGCTTGAGCTTGCTTCCCGCTCCCCGATCCGCTCGCCGGGCTGAGGACTCGCCGGGCCCTCTCAATCTCCCCCTCTTGAGGAGGGGGGGATTTCTGGAGCCAGCAGCAAGATCCCCCGGTTTTGCTGCCTCTTGACTGCTGTTTGCAGCCTGAGGTGGGGGCGCGATTCACCCCCTGGATCGCGGTAACGGTGGCGGGGTGAGGAGCACTCACACCGCCCGACCTGCCGCCATCTTTGCTCGGTCGTTCTCCTCTCCAAGGTAATTTTCATGTGCATGTAGTACCTTTGTGCTTCCATTTTCATTTGTGTTGTATAAATAATAGTGGTTACTTTATTTGAATGCTTACTACATATATGTAATGTGAATATATACTATAAGCGTCTTTATATCTATACTAGATTTCCGCCGCCTGCCTTGTGATGCGCTATGTGGGGATCATTACTTTGGCCTTGAAAAAGACCCGAGGGGTCAGAACGAGGTGGGACCCCTGTACATTTGTGTCCTCGTCGGCCAGAAGACTTCGCAGACACCGTCCGCATAACCATTTCTCCGAATTGGGGACGCCACTGAGCCTAAGATTGTGCTTGCCGGCGGGTCTGCATTCCACTCCCTTACTGGATTACAAACACCCATCGGGGTGGGATTACAAATACCCATTGGGGTGCAACACCATTTCTACTGCGGCGTTACTCCGTCCTTTCATCCCACCTATTAATTGGTGAACTTACTTATTTGACATTGATTCCTATGTGAGCCACTTCAATTGTGGGATTGAATTTTTGTTAAGTTTTGGCACCCGACTTGGGTTGATATATTTAATTTGCCTGAAACTCCTTCGGAGTAATTATTCAATACAAAATACTTTCTAAATTCAGCGTTCTGATACTTTCTTCCTGGTTCTGCAGTGACCACGCCCGTTGTGTTATATTATATTTCAATAAACAACACACCACAAGAAGGAATGGACATCACTACAAATGTTGCTTTCTCTCATGTTCATTCAAAAAAGAAAATCAGTAGGTTTTCTCACAAAACTATGGGGAAAATTGTTTCATAAAATTCTGATCACAATGATGGAAGGAAATTTTCGTTCATCTTCACTGGCCAGATTAAACATTTAAGAGTTCCTATTTTTAGCAAAGAGAGGAGAATGGCATGTAGGCATTAAAGATAAAGACTGACATATGTTGCATCATCTACACCGGAAGTGGCAGCCCCATTGTCCTGGAATATTGACTGTGGTTAGAATGTGATATCCACCTAACCATTAAAAAGGATGTGTTCAGATGGGCACCCTTCTTGCTACTCACACAGGTGCCTCATTCTGATAACAGTGCCAACTGTGATGGGCAGAAACTTGGACAGAGTAGCAGTAGCAGCCTTTCGCTGCACTGATTAATGCAGCAAAAGCATGAAGACAATGATGCTCATCTGGGCTGAATCAGATCTGACCCAGCTACCTATTCCTCCCCAAAGCTCCAAGTATCCTCTGACTTCACCCAAAGTCAGTTTAAAACAAATCAAAAAACACAAAACACAAAACAAACAAATACAAGCTTCTTGCAGGAAACCACTATGCATCATGAACCCTACCAGTGCTCCATTTGTGACGAGTACAAGTTTTTGGTCAGTGTAGATAGGTCCTTAGTGTTATGGCTTTATAGTGCTCCATATTTAGTTATATTTTGTATTCACGATTACTACACTAGATGACTGAACCCCACTTCAAAGTTTTGAGCAATGTAGGTCTATCCTGTTGCTGATTGGAGCATGGTAAAATGAGGGTTCCATCTATTGGGACCACACCACCAGAAGCAGGTTCCTTTTGCAACTCCTTGACACACCAAAGTTTGTTGGTGAGTGGTGATTGGAAATGTTATCCAACTGCACCCCAATCACCAACTGAAGAGCCTTACATCCATCAGAACATCTCCTTGTTATTAACCTAGCTTTGGGCATGAGGTCAAGAGATGATACCTAGTTATGCATTCATAACTAAGTTGGTATTGCAGGATATTTGGCATGGAGGTGCTTTTCTGTTGAAAAGGGGAGCAACCTTGAGCTCTGAACAAGAGGAAAAAAGAGGTGAAAATACCAGAAGCAAATTACAGTAATTTTAAGCACCGTGCATGCAGATGCTACCCATGTCAGTATGAAATTCATCCAGATTTGATTTTGAAATATATGTATATTTCCATTGAATTTATGGTTAAGTGAGCAACATTTAGCAAAAACCATTACTTTGTGTATCAAATTATGGGGGGAGTACAGAGTGAAACAAAACTATTCTAGAACTTTTTTCATTAAAATGACCATGGGTAATAGGGGTGTGTATTTTTTAAATGCATGCCTATGAGGTGATATCAGACAAAATAAAATTAGAATCAAAACTTACCCCATACTTTTTTGTTTGTTTTTTGTAAACATTCCCTCATCTTGATCTTCATTTCCATGACAAGCAGGCAAAGCCAAGCCAAAAAGCTCCCATTCCTTTAAATTAATGGCCTTTCAGCATTAGAAAGGGGAAAAGAAGGGAACAGAGGTTGCTGGAAAAAGCACATAACTTTGGGAAATGTAGTTTGGGAAGGAAAGAGCCCAATGCCAGAGAATTCAAAAGCCCCTGCCCTAAACTACACTTCCCAGAATGCATCAGCATCAGAAAGCACCTATCAGGAAAAGGGGAGGGAGAGATTTCCCCTTCCCTCCATAGCCAGCCAGAGTTCCAATAAATGCAGGAGGAACTAATTTGCTATAATATTTTGAGTCTCCACCAATTTAACAAAGTTTGTGCCACAAAAACATGCCCCAGGACAATGCAACACAATATCCAGCAATTCCGGCAGCCATGTGAAAAGGTAGCAAGCATAATTGAAAGCTCAATCCAGTTTTAAGTAATGACACGTTTTTTAAAAAAAAATCTCCACCCTAACAGATCAGAAATGGGAGAGAATGGATACAGTTTTCCAAGGTTGCCAAGTCACTACTAGAAAGTGCATATTCTGAGAAAATTCTTTGAAGTGAATGGAAGTGATAGAAGTCAAAAGTTTGAGGTTTCATTTGTCTATGTATGGATTCCTATAAGGTCAACAACCTTTGTAAATACCTTCTCCCAAAGTTGTGGTGGTATAGCAACCAAATTGGCTTCATGGTGTCCACTTGTTCTTTTGAAAGGATGTCCCTAGCACCAAGTTGCACAAATAACAAGATATATTTATAATATTTGTTGAGTTAGAACATGTGAAATCATTTTAGGTTTTATGTTATAACACTAACAAATATTAAAACAGAACGATGTGCATATGCACTTTAAGAAGTAATGAAATCAGTTTATAAAGACTTGGTGTTGAAAAGAGATTGATGATGCTATCAGGCCTCGATGGTAGAGAAGCTCTTCTCATATGTCTCTGGCTTATATTCAGATGCTGGGCATATTTATCCAGATGGCCCTTGTACCTCTTTCCATAGTCAGCTGATGCAGAAATAATTTTGCTCCTTCAGTGAAATTGCAAGGATATACCTAATGATTACACAATCATAGCTTTGTGCCACCACAGAAACCTATTCTATAGTCTCAGTTTTTTTTAAATGAATATTTTTATTGATTTATTTACATACAGAATAAAAACCACATCCAAATAACAAAACAGAACAGTGCACTGTGAAAGTGCCCCTTCCACCCTCACTAACATCCACACCCCTCCACCCTTCTGAGGGTTTCATCGCCATTCTTCTTCCCTTCAAACTTCCAAGCCTTTGGACAGTTTACGTTACAAATTAAACAGTAGATCCAACTTATTCCTCGTATCTTGATCTCGAGTTTTCCAGGTAATATATTGTCTTACCCGGTCCCATCGCCCCAACAGTTCCTGCAGTTTATTCTCCTCCATCTCATTAACCCTAATCTCCATAATTTCAAATTGAATGTGCTCTACCAGGTACCGCAGCCAATTCTTAATTGTCCATTTGGAGGAGTCCTTCCAACCCAGAACTATAACAGATTGTGCGCTTTCAATCATAGCTTCCTTAATTCCTCCATATTCCCCCAAGTCACTCTTTCTCACCAATATCGCCATTTCCTTTGTAATTACCCAATTTATGTTCAGTGCCTTATTAATTTCCCCTTGTACCTCTTTCCAGAATTTCTGCACTACTGCACATTCCCAAATCAGGTGCATGTATACCCCTTTCACTTGGCACCCATGCCAACACTGACTACTCACATTTTGAGAGAAGTATGCCAATTGGGCCGGAGTCCGATACCACTTATGCAGGAGTTTCCTTCTCATTTCCCTCACTCTTGTGTTTTTAATTTTTTTGATATTTCCCATTATCCTTTCCATCTCTAATTCTGATACTTGTACTTCCCTCTCCCACAATTTGGTTAATTTCTTGTACAGGGCTTTCCCCTGACACTACTAACAACTTGTATATCTTTCCCACCTGAGTCCTTTTCCCTTCCTTCCATTCCCTTACCAGCCTCTCAAAAGCAGTGTCCTCTCTTTGCATTGCCTCTCTAACCTCCCTCTGCATAAGGAATTCACATATTGCCCGAATTTGCAGCCACCACCTTTGTCCCAACCAATTCTCTAGTTTATCTCTCCTAATTCTGCCCCCTTCATCCACTAATTGCTCCAATCTTGTAACCCCTTTCCTTTCAATTCCCTTATTATTCTGCTTAAATTTTCCTCCTTTTTAGGGTTCATTACCTGTAACGAGGCTACCTTCGAAACTCCCGGTGCCATCCTCCCTTGCCACCTTCTCCACACCTCCAAAGTGGCTCTCATAGGCCCTGTCATGTCACGATCACGGACGTAGCGGGCCCCTTAATCACACACACAGAGACGTACTGAAGGCTAACTACTTTATTGAGTATAAAAACAGTTCCAAAGAGTATATAGTCCAATAATAAGCAATAGTCCAATATAGTAAGCAAGATTGTCCAAAAGGTAGTAAGCAATATAGTCCAAAGGAACGTAGCAAAGAGGCTTGAAGCTTGGCAAGGCTCCACAAGGCTATGTGGATCAGGAACAAAAGCAAGGCTCCACAAAGCTATGTGGATCAGGAACAAAGGCAAGGCCAGGCTTGATGACCACGGCATAGCATGAGGTCCCACTCCGCTCACGCCTATCCAGGAAAGACGTGGCCGGAGAACTGGGGATGCGTTCCCACGGACCCTATACTTAATCCTTCGGCCGAGGTCCGCGACGCTCTAGGCTTCTCCGTCTCCAATCTCTGCTCACGGACCTCGGCCTGTCTAGGACCCTAGACCAAGCCCTCCTGGTAGATTCAATGTCCCGTCTCCTATCGAAGGAGCGACCTTGCCTCTCAGCAGCTGTGTCGCTATCTTCCTGAGAACTTTCCTCCCTAGCACTTTCCCATTCGGCTTCGTCCATGTTTACACTTTCAAACTCCTGGGAATTCCTCCCCCCGGTGTTCATAACTCCCTTCGCTGCTTCCCATCTCCACCTGGTGATCGGAATCTATGCTGGGCCCAAACATCATTTCATCCCATGCCAAGCTCTCTGCAGGCGAGCGAGGCCCATCCGAAGGGCCCTGTGCTTCCCCCCAGTCATCTAGCTCATCCTCTGAATCCACTTCTGCTGCTGCAGGCCCTAAAGCTAATGGAACCCCAGGACCTATTCCCTGCCCTCCAGGCACGAACGAGAACTGCTGTGCTACACTATCCCCCCCCTCAGGGCCCCTCCGAGGCCGCCCTCGAGGTTGGGGTTTGTCAGGGTACTTGCGGTGAAAACGAGCCACCAGATCCGGAGCATGGACATCCCGAGCCCGGGTCCAGGAACGTTCTCCCAGCCCAGCCCCTTCCAGTCAAGCAAATACTCCAACTTCCGGTAGCGGATGCGAGCATCCAAGATGTCCTGGACCTCCAACTCCTCCTCGCCATCGCGCATCACAGGGGGAGGAGGCGGCTGCGTCACGTCAGGCCGCACCCCCTTCGCCGGGCGGAGCAACGAACGATGAAACACCGGGTGGAGCTTCATGTCCGCTGGGAGTTGTAGTTTGAAGGAAACAGGCCCCACCTTCTCCAAAACTTTGTAGGGACCCAAAATCTCGCGTCCCAGCTTGCGGCTGGGTCGCTGCGTGGGCAAATTCTGGTGGACAGCCAAACTTTGTCCCCACGAGGATCTCAGGACCCTCCTGGCGCCGCCGATCAGCCATCCGCTTGTAGTCAGCTTTCGCCTGGTCCAATTGGGTGCGTAGCAAGTCTTGCAAGGCAGTGAGCTCTCGAAGCCAATCCTTAGCCTCCGAAACGTCCCCAGACGGGTCCACCGGCGGGTAGAACCGAGGGTGGTGTCCATAGTTAGCAAAGAAAGGAGTCTCTTTGATGGATTCCTGCGCCGCATTGTTGTAAGGCAAACTCTGCCAAAGACAACAAGGACGCCCAGTTGTTTTGCTGATAGTTGACATAGCAGCGCAAGTACTGCTCCAAGGTGGCATTAACCCTTTCGGTTTGCCCATCGGTCTGCGGGTGATGAGCCGTGGACATCCGCACATCAATCCCCAGCAACTTCTGGACAGCCTTCCAGAACTGGGAAGTGAATTGGGTGCCCCGGTCCGTCACCAAACTCTGTGGAAGTCCATGCAGCCGAAACACATGTTGCACAAACATATCAGCAGTCTCCTTGGCAGTAGGCACCCCCACACAGGGGATGAAGTGTCCCATCTTGGTGAAACAGTCCACCACGACCAGTATCGTGGTGAAACCCTTGGACTTGGGGAGGTCGGTGATGAAATCAGCCGAAATCATCTTCCAGGGAGCAGAGGGGGTCGGGAGCGGCTGGAGCAAACCGGCCGGCTTGCCCCCCTGGTTCTTAGCCCGCTGGCACACAGGGCAGGATCCCACATAGTCCTCCACATCCCTCCGCACTTTAAGCCACCAAAAGTCCCGTAGGACCAGTTGCAGAGTCTTGAAAAGCCCAAAATGGCCTGCGGCCCGGCTATCGTGGCAAAGCTTGAGAATGTCCTCCCGCCAGGCCCAGGGGAAACATAGACCGAGTCCCGATGGTAGAGCACCCCGTTCTTTACCTGGAAAGGGGCTTGGGGCCCCTTGGTCAGCTGCTCTTGCACCCACGGGTCGGTCCGCTGGCGAGCGTGAACGCGCACACTCAAGGGTCTCTTGTCAACAGGGGCCGGCGGGGCCGCGGGAGGGTGGACAGGGAGCGCCCGAGCAGCCGCACCGTTCTCCGCTTTGAGCAACCTGGCCTCCGACGGCCCGGCCCCATCGCGAACGTACTCCGGCTTTCGGGACAACGCATCAGCTTGCTTGGTCTGCTTGGGGTCACATAGTGAATGCGGAAATTGAATCGCTCAAAGAACAGGGACCATCTCTGTTGCCTCTGGTTCAATTTGCGCTGGGTCTTCAAGTGCTCCAAATTCCGGTGGTCGGTGTGAAACCTCCACCGGGAACTTGGCCCCTTCAAGCAGGTGTCTCCAGACTTCAAACGCCACCTTGATGGCCAAAAGTTCCTTCTCCCAAATGGTATAGTTCTTTTCCGGAGCCGTCAGCTGCCGGGAATAGTAGGCACAGGGCAACAAGTCCGTCCCCTGAGGCTGTAGCAGGATCGCTCCCACCGCCACATCCGACGCATCGGCCTGGACGATGAAAGGGGTGCGGGGGTTGGGGTGCTGCAGAAGCGGCTGAGTGGTGAACAGCTGCTTTAACTTGCGGAACCCCACATCTGCTTCCGGAGTCCACCGGAAAGGCACCTTTCCCCGCAAACACTGGGTGATAGGATCAGCCCACTTGGCAAAGTCAGGAATGAACTTTCTGTAGTAGTTGGCAAAGCCCAGGAATCGTTGAATGTCTTTCTTGCTGGCCGGGCCGCCCAGTCAACCACGGCTTGGACCTTGGTGTCATCCATGGCGATGCCCGTAGGAGAGATACGGTAGCCCAGAAAGTCCACCTCCCGCAGGTCAAAAGCACATTTCTCCAGCTTAGCATAGAGCCCGTGAGCTCTGAGTCTCTGGAGCACCTCCTGACATGGCGGTCATGGGTCGCCTGATCTGGAGAAAAGATCAGCAGGTCGTCTAGGTAGACCGCCAAATAGCGGTCCAGCAGGTCTCGGAAAATGTCATTCATGAAATGTTGGAAACAGGCTGGGGCGTTGCACAAACCGAATCCCATCACCAGGTATTCGAAACTTCCCCACTTGGTCTGGAAGGCCGTCTTCCATTCATCTCCCTGGCGAATCCGGACAAGGTTGTAAGCCCCCCGCAGGTCCAGTTTAGTGAACACCTTGGCTCCCCGCATCCGCTCCAAGAGCTCGGGGATCAAAGGAAGGGGGTAGCGGTTCCGGATCGTGATCTTGTTGAGTTCCCTGTAGTCATTGCAAAGCCGCAACTCCCCCGATTTCTTCTTGACGAACAGAATCGGTGCCCCAGCCGGGGATTGGGAGGGCCGAATGAACCCCTTCCGCAGATTCTCATCCAGGAAATCTCGGAGAGCCTGTTGCTCTGGTTCCGAGAGAGGGTAGAGTCTCCCCGCGGGATTGGGCCCCCGGCTGCAGTTCAATGGCACAGTCATAGGGCCGGTGCGGAGGCAAGCGTTCCGCCTCCTTTTCACTGAAGACATCCCAAAATCCGGCATACTTCTTGGGCAGGGTGGCCACATTCTCCACTTCTTGAGCCTGGCACGCCCGGGCCATCATGCAGTGGCCTTGGCAATGTTCAGAAGAAAAATTAGCTGTCTCTTGGCCCAGGAAATCTGGGGGTCGTGGAGCGCGAGCCACACAATGCCCAGGACAATGGGGAAATCTGGGAGCTTGGTTACAAGAAAAGAAATGTCCTCCTTATGGGAGCTGGTCCACATCCTGGTAGGGGCTGTATATTGAGTCACAGCCCCGGTTTTCAACACTCTCCCATCGATAGTCTGGACACCCTTGGGCTCTTGGAGATCAAGAAATTTTAATCCAGCAGACTGGGCATAGTCTGCATCGATGAAGTTGTTGGTGGCCCCGAGTCTATCATGGCATGGACCATCATCGGCCCCTTCTCGGGTGACCACAGGCTGACCATTACAAGGAACAATTGTCCAGTCTTGGGTTCAGGGGGAGGTTAGCGACGCCGGCCGAGTGAGCGAACCCTCTTACACCCGGCCGGCCCCTTCCCCGTCGCTTGGATGGCTTCTTCGGCCTCGGGGCCCCGCGCCGAGGGCGGCGGAGGCCCGAGGAGTCTTTCCACGCGGTTTCTGGGGGCACTCCTTGAAAAATGTCCAGCCCCCCTCGCAGTACCAGCATAAGTTGAGACGCTGACGCCGCGCCTTCTCCGCCTGGTCCACTTTGGGCCGTACTGTCCCCAACTGCATGGGCTCCGGGTCGTCAGGGCCAGCGGGATCGGCAACTGCCGGGGTTGGAACTGCCCGGCCCCCTTCCCTCCTGGCCACAGGTTTCTCCATTGGGGCTTTGTCCCACCGCCTCCTGGTCTGCAATCCTGCTTCCAAACGGAGGCTTAGGGCAATGGCGGCCTCAAGATCAGCGGGCCGAGGATGTTTTAACATCTCCTGTTGCAGTTCCGAGGTCAGCCCCGCCGTGTAGTGATAACGCAACGCCGATACGTTCCAGTCTACCTGGGCGGCCAGGACTCGAAAAACGGGAGATGTACTGGGACAGGGTTAGATCTTTGACTGTCAGCCGGGCCAAATCCCTCTCAGCCAGCTCTTCATTCACGGGGGACCCCCAGGTCGCCCGGATCGCGGCTAGGAAAGCCCGCAGCGTGTTGGTATGGGGAGACTGAGCCCGGATCAACGCGGTGGCCCACGTTGCTGCAGTCCCTTCCATCAGGTTGTAAACAAACACCACCTGGGCTCGATCAGTGGCGAACTCGTTGGGGCGCTGCTCCAAGTATAATTCCACTTGGCAAACAAAGACCTCCACCTGAGCCGGGTTGCCATTGAAGCGGGCCGGCGGGCTCACCCCCGGGTGCCGTCCGGCCCGGGTACGTAGTTCTCCCAACTCCTGCTGCAGCTCTTGCACTTGGGCGTCGGTCAGGTTAGCCATGGCTACCACTGTCGTGGAGCGCGGCAGGCTGGGTGTCCTGAGAGCTGCTCCAGGCACCAACTGCGGACCGGCTCGGAGGGCGATCTGCGCCCCCTCTCCAGGCGGCCCCAAGCCACCGCGGAGGCGCGAAGCCAAGGGGCATCGCCGCAGGCCACAAAGGTCGCCACCTCCTCAAGAGGAGGCGACCGAGCGGGCCCGGTGACAGCCCAATTTGGCGAGTGGAGTCGGGCGCGGGAAGCGGGACCTGTCCTGCAAGCACTGCCAGCCCAGCCCAACGAAAAGAAGAGACAGCCAGAAACGGAGAGGGAAGGAAACCATGAGTCCGAGAGGAGATCGGGTAGGAGGGGACCGGGAGAGGGAACCAGGAGGCGGGCACGGCCTCTAGAGATCGAGGGGGAGAGACGGCTCCCCGGAAAAACCTCCTCCTCCCCGCGATTCTCTCCAACTTCGGGAGGAAGAAAGGGAAAGAAATACCCCAAAACCCAAAAAGAAAAAGAAAATTAGGGGGAATAAGGCACATCACCAACCGGAGAAGGGCCAGGCAAGATGGCGGCCTGAGGTGGCGATCAGGGGAGCCATCTTGCTGCCTTCTTCTTGCTTCTTCTTATTCGAGGGCGGGAAACAACGCCCAATCCCGGGAAAAGGCGCGAATCCGAGCGGAAGTAAGGAGGACAAAGCACCCGGGCCCTCTTAACGACGGACAAGCAAGGGGAGGAGGGAGAGGAGTGGACCGGAAGTGAGCCGGGAAGAACCAACTGGAGAGGGGAGGCGGGGGGGGGAGAGCCCCTCTGAGAGAGCAGCCTCACCTGCCCCCTTCAGGACACAAGAGGCAAGGTAGCTATTGGGACAGCAGAAGAAGGAGAAGAAGGAAGAGAAAGAAAACCTCCTGGCTCAGCGCCTCTGAGGGACAGAGTCACGACTAGGCACTGGCAGAGACAGCTGCAGGAGACTCAGGACAAGAAGATAGTTCAGAGAAGGGGGAAGGAGAGAGGGAGGCTCCTTGCTGGGGGGAGAGGAGGGCAATCAAGACAGTGAGAGGCCCAGCACCACAGACAAAAGGCATCTCCCTCTCCAGGACAACTGCCACAATTAATATAGCTACACAGTGAGGTTGAGCCCTACAATTGGCTAATTGCACCGGCTTTAGAATCCAGGCACGGGCCCGCACACAAATCAAAGCAAAACCTCAATAGGGGATAGCTACACACAAACAAATACAGCACCAACATCCACAAAGGGGGGCCGGAAGACCCAGGGCGAACGGGGAGACGCGCCGGATACTAGGACGGCTGACCCACACCTCCAGTCAAGCAACACGAATCTGCTGAGGAAAAGAGACACCCTCCAGGGAGGAAAGCAGGGACCGTTCCTCACCCACAGGGCAACGAGACCGCTACGTCCCCCCATCAGCAAAAACATCAACAACAAAGGCACCCGAACGGAGTGCGGAGAGACAGGAAGTATGACCACCCCAAAAGTACCCAGAGATCCAAAGGGGGTTCAGAAGAGGCAAGCCACAGGGGAGGATCCGACTTTAAAGGAAATCCTGAAAGAGCTGCAGAGAATATCGGAACAACAAGAACAGACGCAAAGGAAGGTCGAACAAGCGGCGGCGCGGCAGGAGTCACAAAACAGGTCAGTCCAGGAACAGCTTCAGGACATAAAAAAGGACCTGACCAAAGAATTGGCGACGATGAGGGAGGAGATCAAAAACATCAGACTGGATGAAGAGAAAATAGAGGCGGTGCAGGGTAAACTGCAGAAACGAATGGACTATCTGGAGGGGAAGAACGTGAAACTGGAGCAGGTGCAAGAAAGAATGGAACAGGCTACCCTGGAGACCAGGCTCCGGCTCAGAAATTTGCAAGAAGACCCCCAAGAAGATCTCATAAAAGTTGTGGGTAAGATGACAGCCTCCATTCTGGACATGAACGAGGGAGAAACACAACTGGAGATCGAAAGGGCATACCGAGTCCCCTCGGCGTACGCGAGACAGAACAACGTGGCCCGAGATGTGGTGGTTCACTTTGCAAAGAAAAGGACCAGAGACACGGTGCTTCTACGAAAGAAGGAGGCGCAGACCATGTACAAAGGGGCCAAGGTGATCATCCTCAAGGAATTCACCCCAGCTGCAATCCTCAAAAGAAAAAACTACCGGTTCCTCACAGAGGAGCTGAAAAATAGAAAAATCAGGTTTCGCTGGGAGAAAACGGAAGGGGTGATGGTCACCTACCAGGACCAAAAATATTGGCTGACCTCAGTGGACAAGGCCCAGGAGTTCTACAAAAGACTACAAAAAGAGCCGCTACAGAGGACGCCCCCACATGAGGGTCAGAATGACCAGCCGAAACGGCGACGTTTCTCCTCCCCCCCGAAAGAACCTGCACGCCTCAACCACGGATCACAGGCTATGGAAAAGACCACCCCGACAAGGAATATGGGAAACAACGCAGACGCACTGGGCCACACAGTAGAGATGCCTGATGCCTGACTTCCAAATCCCGATATCGTGCTTCACGAATAACGTGAACGGGATGAACTCGGCCTCGAAGAGAAAAAAAGTGTTCAACCTTCTACGGAAGAAAAAGTACGATATTGTGGCATTACAAGAAGTCCATGTCAAGAGGACACACATAGCGCATTTGGAAAGTAAAGGACTAGGAACTCTCTTCTGCTCGCTGGCGGAGGAAAAGAAGAGGGGGGTGGCAATCTACACGAGCGAGAAATTATCGGCCAAGCTTGCATTTTCAGATGCAGAGGGGAGGATCGTCGGCGTGAAAATAAAGCTAGGCACGGTGAGTCTGCTGATTTGCAATATATATGCGCCGAATGGGCCCAAGACCGCCTTCACCCAGACTCTCCTAAACCTAATAGAAGACCAGGAATATGATAGCCTGGTACTATTAGGAGACTTCAACGGGGTCCTAGTACCTTGGATGGACAAAAACCAGAGTGCCCCCCAACGTAAGAAACCGGAGATGGATCCCTCCGGCAAGCTCCCAAGAGCTTTCCTGCGCCTGAAGACGGACCTCTCCTTGACAGATGTATGGCGTCTCCATAACCAAGGGGAGAAAGATTACACTTACTACTCCAATAGGCATCGGAGCTGGTCCAGGATCGATATGGTCTGGGCGTCAAACTCCCTGACCTCAAAAATAACTCAAATAAGGATCCTGCCAAGAGACACCTCGGACCACTGCCCGATCGAGTGGAGCTTCAACTATAGACCCCCCGTACGACGCTGGAGACTCAATGATAATCTCCTGAAGAAGGAGGAAGATATACTAAAATATAGGGAGATAACCAAGGACTACTTTAGGATCAATGATAATCAAGAAACCAGCCCCGAAATGGTCTGGGATGCCTGCAAGGCTGTCCTCAGAGGTCACTTCATACAGCATAACGCGATAAAGAATAGGGAGAGAAGGAGAGCCCTAACTGAAATACAAACCAAAATCGCGACAGAAGAGCAGACCCTGAAGGACCACCCAGGCAGTAGTGACACGACCAAAAGGCTGACAGAGTTGAAGAGGCAAAAACATCGCCTGGAGCTGGACCAAATCGCCAAAGATCTGAAATTCATGAAACAAAAAGCCTTCCAGAACGCCAACAAGCCGGGCAGATGGCTAGCGAGAAAGATCAAGCGCAAGAAACAGGCGGGATACATAACCAGAGTCAAAGCGGGGGACGAAACAGTTACGGCAGAAGATGCAATTAAAAAGGAGTTTCATCGATTCTTCGCCAAGCTATACGGGGCGGAACCCGAAGACAAGGAGGGTATTCGGAAGTACCTCGACGAGCAGAAGCTAGACAAGATTCCAGGGTACTACAGGGACATCCTCAATGGAGACATCTCAGAGAGAGAAATAGAAATAGCCATAAAGAAATTAGACCCGAGCAAAGCCCCAGGACCAGATGGCCTGACAGCCCAGTTCTACAAGACAATGAGCAGCGAGATTACCACCTTTATGAAAAAACTCTACAACAGAGTACTCTCGGAGGGTACATCACCAGGCACATGGAAGGAGGCCAACATAGTCGTCATCCATAAAGAAGGCACAGATGAGGCCAACGTTGCCAACTACAGGCCCATCTCCCTACTGAACATCGACTATAAAATCCTGGCCTCCATTTTGGCATCGAGACTGAAGGTTTGGCTGGGGGACTGGATAGCCCCAGACCAGAATGGTTTTCTACCAGGCAGACAGGGCAAAGAAAACGTCAGGACTGTCATCAACCTGTTGGAATACTATGAAGCACGCCCCAGAGAAGAAGTCGCCTTTCTCGCTCTAGACGCAGAGAAAGCATTTGACAACCTACGGTGGGACTTCTTTCAGCAGCTCATGGCAAAGCTGGATCTAGGCCCCAAATTTCAAAATGCTATTGGGGCGATATACCAGGAGCAATCAGCGAAGGTCTGGGTCAACGGGCAGCCGACGGAAAGACTAAGCATTAAAAAAGGGACTAGACAGGGATGTCCTCTTTCGCCCCTGATCTTCGTGCTTGCCACAGAGGTTCTGCTGAGAGCCATAAGATCCAACACCCAGCTACGAGGCCCGAGAATTGGAAAACATCAGTACAAGGTGAAGGCATTCGCAGATGACATAATCTGTTTTGTTGAAAGGCCTCTGGACTCCATGCATTTGTGGCTGGCGGAGATCGAAAAATTTGGAGCATTAGCGGGCCTAAAAATAAATAGGGGAAAGACGAAAATCTTAACAAAAAATATGTCTAAGAGCCGCCAGGAAGCACTGGGATCAGCGTCAGGCATGCAAATTTCCAAGTCAATCAAGTATTTGGGCATCCAAATAGCGGCCCAGAACAGCCTTCTAATCAAGAACAACTATGAGGTGCTCTGGAGAAAGGTCCAGACCGACTTAGGGAACTGGAGAAGCGCCAATCTCTCCCTCATGGGCAAGATAGCAGCTGTTAAGATGAACATCCTCCCACGGCTGCTATACTTGTTCCAAAACATTCCTGTCATCACGTCAAGCGCTGTATTCGCGGCTTGGAAAAAAGACATCCTCAGCTTTCTTTGGGATTCCAAGAAAGCCAGAATCAAGTACGCAATTTTGATAGAAAGGAAAGAAAGGGGGGGCATGGGGCTCCCAGACTTGAGGATGTACCATGACGCGTGCGGACTGATCTTTGTGAAGGACTGGATCGCTCTAGCTAGAGAGGATGTCTTGACGCTGGAAGGCTTTGGCCTCAAAATGGGCTGGCACAGATACCTGTGGTATGGGAGCACAAGATCGGACCCCATGTTTAGGAAACACCCCCTGAGAGCAGCGCTTATACAGATATGGGAGAGATACAGGGAGAGGTTCTTCGCCAGGACCCCCCTCTGGGTTTCGCCCATGGAAGCACACCAAAAGAGTACCCTGGGATGGAAGACATGGCCAAGGTACGAAGAGCTCACCACTAAGGTGGCAGGGAGGAGGTGTCTTAAACCGCTAGCTCAACTGCAAAGCCGATATGGACAGCTCACATGGCTACATTATCTCCACGTAAGGTCATGGCTCAAAAAGGATGAGCAGATCGGCTTCGAGGAGAAGGAGACTTTCTGGAAGGTCCTCCTAAGAAAGGAACGAAAACTGATCACGAAAGTCTATCAAAAGCTATTGGAATGGGCCACGGAGACAGAAGTGGTAAAAACCTGTATGGTCAAATGGGCGCAGAACATAGGACGCTCCATCAGTATGAGCGAATGGGAAAAGATTTGGAGGAAACAGCTGAAGATCACCTATGCCACAGATCTAACAGAAAATTGGTACAAGCTGTTTTTCCGGTGGTATATGACACCACAGAAGCTAGGGGTGATGTACAAAGAGGCGAAATCGACCTGCTGGAAGTGTGGGATGCAGCCTGGAACTTTCTTCCACATGTGGTGGACCTGCCCAGAAGCCACGGCCTATTGGAAAAACATTCACAGTGGCATCCAGAAGGTTCTTTGCATCGCTCTAGAAAGGAAACCGGAAAGCTATCTGCTGGGTCTGCTGTCAGGAGATGGATTGCGGGATGAGAACTCGGAACGCCTGTTCGTATACTTGACCACGGCAGCAAGGATGGTCTACGCGAGGAGCTGGAAGGCTAAAAACGCACCACGACTCGAGGAATGGGAAGCCAAAGCATGGGAGGTTATGAGTATGGACATGTTATCTTACCATATGAATGAGGCTGCAGGCGGTGCGATAAAACGAACGGACTGGTCGCCATTCCGGGCCTATATGAAGACCCGGGAGGACCCCACGGACCCGGCATCCTCAATGACATGAAACCCCCCAAAGGGCAACATCCACCACTTGGACATAGAGATACTGGGCCGTTGCCCTCGAGACTCTTGAATAAGAGGAAAGGGAGTAACACAGACAATCCGGGCTATGCCCCCCCGAAGAGGCCAAATGGCCCCCTCTCCATTTCCTGATGAGACAGTCTAACTCCCCACACTCGACCCCCCCCCCCCCCCACGAGGACTGAGCAAAGGAGACTATACAGTAGTGCCGGAAGCCTACACACAACGTCCCCCCCTCCCCCCCTCTCCCTGGTCTTACCTCCCCCCCTTCTTTCTCCCGCCCCCTCCACCCCACCACCCCGAGCCAAACCCCCCAGTCTCCTCTCCTTCTCCTCTTTGTTCCTACTGTCCTTTACCTGAAATTGTTCCCCCACTTTTCCTGTTTAAGACAAAATCTAATAAATATATTTAAAAAAAAAACCAAAAAAAAACACAGATTAAAACGATTCCAGAAAAGGATACAACTTTTAAAACAGTTCCAAAGAGTATATAGTCCAATAATAAGCAATAGTCCAATATAGTAAGCAAGATTGTCCAAAAGGTAGTAAGCAGTATAATCCAAAGGCAAGTAGCAAAGAGGCTTGAAGCTTGGCAAGGCTCCACAAGGCTATGTGGATCAGGAACAAAGACAAGGCTCCACAAAACGATGTGGATCAGGAACAAAGGCAAGGCAAGGCTTGATGACCACGGCTTAGCTTGTGGTCCCACTCCGCTTCACGCCTATCCAGGAAAGACGTGGCTGGAGAACTGGGGATGCGTTCCCACGGACCCTATACTTAATCCTTCGGCCGAGGTCCGCGACGCTCTAGGCTTCTCCATCTCCAATCTCTGCTCACGGACCTCAGCCGGTCTAGGACCCTAGACCAAGCCCTCCTGGTAGATTCAATGTCCCGTCTCCTATCAAAGGAGCGACCTTGCCTCTCAGCAGCTGTGTCGCTATCTTCCTGAGAACTTTCCTCCCTAGCACTTTCCCATTCGGCTTCGTCCATGTTTACACTTTCAAACTCCTGGGAATTCCTCCCCCCGGGGTGTTCATAACTCCCTTCGCTGCTTCCCGTCTCCACCTGGTGATCGGAATCTATGCTGGGCCCAAACATCATTTCATCCCATGCCAAGCTCTCTGCAGGCGAGCGAGGCCCATCCGAAGGGCCCTGTGCTTCCCCCCAGTCATCTAGCTCATCCTCTGAATCCACTTCTGCTGCTGCAGGCCCTAAAGCTAATGGAACCCCAGGACCTATTCCCTGCCCTCCAGGCACGAACGAGAACTGCTGTGCTACAATCTGAAACGCATCTCTATATAGCTCTAGGCTTGGGATTCCCCATCCTCCTTCCTTCTCACTCGCTATCAACCATTTTTTCCTTATCCGTGGTTTCTTATCTCCTTCCACCCACTGGTTCACTTTTCTGTCCCATTCTTTTATCTTGACTCCTGAAAGAACTCCTGGCAAAGCCTGGGCTAAATACAGAAATTTAGGCAATATCATCATTTTCACCGCTCTTATTTTTGCCATTCTCCTCAAGCTTTTGTGTTTCCAACTTTTAATTTGTTTCAGGAGTTTTTTCCAAATCTGTCCATAGTTTCCATCTACTATTTTCCCCACATTCTTATAAATCCACACTCCCAGATATTTCATTCTTTTTATTCCTAATTTTAACCCTGTCTCTTTCCTTACCTTACCTAAAGCAAGCTATAGTCTCAGTTTTGGCGTCCTGAATAAGATACTGCTTTTCATCTAACTATACATTTTTAGAACTCGATCATAGTGTTCTGGACTAAGTTGTCCACAATTATTCATTGCATCTGCCAAATTCCCAATCCCTTTTTTGAGAAAGGAGAAGCCTATCATCTGTGCTGGCTTAGCATATGGCAAGATAATAGTTCTGAAGTCTTTTGTACATTGAGTTTTAATGTTCATGGGGTGCCAGGTTTTTTTTCTGGGTGAACATCTTGAACTGCTGTCAAAACTAGATAGATCTGTTACATGAACAGCAGTTGAGGGAAATACATGAGAAGGGGACATGAAAATTGAGCAAAGGAGACATATACTGTACATTCTACTTTTTATTAATATAGATGTTTCCCTCTAAATATGGTGCTACAAAATGCATTTAAATAGAAGCAGTGAAAGATTTAAAAGTGAATAACATATTAATAGGAAAATAGATTAAAACACAAAACAACCTCTGTAGTGTATTGTAAACAATTACATTATTTGTGTCATAATAACAAAGTAAAGATGCATTTTTACTGCTGAAGAATAATATGTGAACTGAATCATATAGATCTCATGTTATTGATCCTTATCCATAAATGTACATCTTTAAGCCCGTGATCTGAAACACAGATGATGATAAAGCTATCGAAGTTACAACTCAAGTTTCATATATATATATTCTACTAGCTGTCCCCTGCCATGCATTGCTGTGGCCCAGTCTGTGTATATGTGTTTTTGTGTGTTTATATATGTATGTGTGTTTGCATATATAAATGTGGTTTTGCGCATGTGTTGTAATGCATGTTTTAAATTTTTGGCTCTTTAAGTTTCTTCTGCTGTGTTTTTCAATGTTTTTATGAGTGATGGTCACTTGTTGGCCTGATACGTGTTTTGTGTCCAAATTTGGTGTCAATTTGCACAGTGGTTTTTGAGTTATATTAATCCCACACACAAACATTACATCTTTATTTATATAGATAGCATCAGATCCAATATTCCTCTTGGTATCATTTGTTTGGAAAGATGAGCAGGAGGATGTTATTGAGCCCATATCTTGTCTGTGGGTTTCTCATTTGGGCATCAGCTTTTACTCTGAATATGCATGGTTCTTATACTCTTTGGAATGGTTCCTCACTCAGGTTTGTCCTCTTAAACAGCATTCCTGTTTATTGGAAAACATTTAGAAAATTAACCCTGGATGATGACATATATACTGTCATCAACAGTAGCAAACTTACTTTCAAATGACCCAGCAGCTATTATATGTCTCAATTCAGGAAAAGCTCTGTTTGACCTGCTTACTTATACATCCATCATGTGTTCTCAATATCTAAATTACTGATTTGGGCACTTTGCACCAATTAACTTGAATTACATTTGAATAAAAGGAATGTCAGCTTTAAGTTCGGATTGGGACAGGAGAGATAAACTTAGGCTGTCTTGTCTCAAAACCAGAGTCCTAATCACTTCAATGTGTTTTTATTGCAAACAGTAGGATTTATTGTTTGCACCTCCAGAGTATAACTTGGAAACAATGCATTTTGATTGTTCTACATGTTACCCTTATGTTTCTGCTAATCCCCAACTCAGCCTCCATGCATTTCAAGTGTTAAAGCAGTAAATTATAAAGACCTGAGGAATTATGATAATGACAAACAGGGGCTGGTATCTTCATAGTAACACATGCACCAGTGAATTTCCCATATACATGCTTGTCTGCTTTTCTGAGGGTTGCAGAAATTTGTGTTCCTTTCACAGTACCCAAACTCTCAAGTCCACATATTTATAGGACAGCCTCTGTCATGGATATCTTAAAAGTATGGATTAGGTTATTCTAGTGGAAGGCTGAACAATTGAGCTGAAGCCTAGCAGTGACCAGCAGCTCTCTCAGACAAGCTTTGAAGTATTTATTTATTTATTTTATTTCCAGTATTTATATCCTGTCTCTTCTCTACCCCCGAAGAGGGACTCAGGATGGCTTACATTAGCAGCAATACGATGGTGTTACATGTAAACAATTAAATACAATAACTGTTAGGTACAAAACCATTAAACCATTTAAATACATAAAATACATAAACCATTAATTAAAACCAGTACATAAACCATTAATTGAACAATAAAACCGTATCCTCAAATATATCGCCTTGCCAATCCATTTCCAATCAAAGTGCTGCTTTATGTTTGTTGTCAAAAAGCCAAGTCCCAGAAACATGATTTCAATTTCTTTCTGGATGCCAGGAGGCATGGGGTTGATCGTATTTCATTTGGAAGCGTGTTCCACAAGTGGGGGGTCACGGCCGAGAAGGCCCTGTCTCTCGTCCCCTCCATCTACCTTTGCGATGTTGGTGGGATCAACAGCAGGGCCTCCCCGAATGATCTTAAATTATCCGGGGAGGCCCTGCTCTCAGAAGAGGTAACTGTTCCAGCTTTCACAGACCTGCAAAAAGAGCGATCTCAGCTGCACAGACCCTTGAGACTAGCTGAGAAGCAAGCCAACAACAGGTAACATTTGTGAACTTGGGATCTAAGGAGCTCAAAGGTGGCACTTTTTTGCTGGCAGCATTACTTCTAGAAGCTACTACCTTAGACTCTTGCTATCTTGTATTTTTGAAATATGGAATTACACTTGGACCTTGGCTGAGAGTCTGATTTCAACCTTGTACTCTGGACTCCTTTGTATTTAGCTTACCACACTGGAATGCTCATTTGTCTTCTCTGCTGTGTTATCCTGCTAATATTTGCCTTTCTTTTGGACTGAAGGTTTGATCTTAGACTGATGATAAACAATCTGCTGGTATTTGGGTGTCAATGCACTGACTCTCTCTCTCTCTCTCTCTCTCTCTCTCTCTCTCACACACACACACACACACACACACACACACCTGTATCTCATGCTTCATGAAGATCAGGCAGGATCACAGAAGTATCTGGCTATGTCCCTGCAGCCTGTTGTTTGAAATAATGGTATCAGTGCTGAAATTCAGCATTGTTACTGACATCATCTAGAACCATGATCATTTCACATCTGCCTACAGAGATGTATTCAGGTACTTCTTCTATTCCACCTGCTTCTCAGAAGTCACAGAATCATCACTGCAAAGTCTATATAAATTATTAAGTAAATCACTATTTGGTATATGGCTCAGCTTAACGTATCTCCTCATGCAGATATAATGCATTATGCTCTGCCAAGTAGGATTGGAGCCAGGTCTCATATGTAGCCAACTGGAATAGAAATAGCCTTGCTTGTTGACCAGTTCTCCAAAATTTCCCACAGCAAAGGAAGGTATCACTGATGGACAGATCCTCTGAAGATGCCAGCCACAGATACAGATGAAATGTTATGGAAAAAGTGCTGCTAAAACACGGCCATACAGCCCAGAAACCAAAACAACACTCCAATGGTTCTGGCCCTCAAAACCTTTGGCAGTAATAAGAAAGTTATCTAGATTTACTTCTATGGGATCTGCTTTTTGGAAACATAAATAGAAGCATACTGCTTATGATGAAGGCTTTCAATGAATAGTTTTGTTGTGCTTACAAACTGGAGTAAATATGGTCTGAAATGAACTTGTAGGTAGGAATATGGGAAAAAATCTGTGGAACTGAAATTCATGTATCTTTCCATTTGTTCTTAAACACTAATCAAGGCATAAGAAAGAGAGAAAAGTGGATTGTGAGAAGAGAAATAGAAAAACTCTAAGCTGTTCTATTTATTATCTTTGCCTCATTAGTGTGGCATTCCTCAGCTTTGGGCAATCAAGGAATTAGAAGGTTCAGAAATGATTCATGTGCCTTTTTTGAGTTACCTCCATTGGAATTTTCACTTCATTATTCACATAATAAACTGGTCATCTAGCATTTTGAAAAAAAATGAGAGCCTGAAGTCTTACCACTGAATACTGACAATCAAATTCAAAATGCTATACAAAGTTAATTGTCACATGGACACTGGGGAAAAAATCATTGTAAAAAGGAAAAAAAACCCTGAATAATGTGCCTTGAACTTTATATTTTAATGTTTCTATTTCCACTCACTGAAAAAAAAAAGAATTTTGTTTTAAGTTTTTGTAATTTTCTCACTCTCATGTAACCCATTTTACCTGTGCTTATAGAAGGAAATGAGAATGAAAATAAAAGCCTGTTGTGAGGAAAGGTAATTTCTAATGATTTTTCTATCCCAGAAATGGGATATGAATTAGCTCTCCCAATGATCCCCGTTTATTTCACTTGGGGTGCAGCTACACTGTACAATTAATGCAGTTTGATACCACTTTCACTGTTGTAGCTCAATGCTATGCAATCAGGGGAGTTGCAGTTTGGTGAGGCACCAGTCCTCTTTGGCAAAGTAGACTAAAGACTGTAAAATTACAAGTACCGTGACTCTATACAATTGAGCTGTGGTGATTAAAGTGTTGTTAAACTGCTTTAATTTTAGAGTGAAGATGCATCCTTAAATGGCCATTTCCTGTGAATCCTATTTTTAGACCCAGCTAAAGAAGACCAATTGGATCCATTGGATTTACCTATGTATTGTTTCACCATTGTTTCAATATATATAGTCCAGGTTTCTTTGTGTGTATGTGTCAGGAGCAACTTGAGAAACTGCAAGTCGCTTCTGGTGTGAGAGAATTGGCCATCTGCAAGAGTGTTGCCCAGAGGATGCCCAGATGTTTTGATGTTTTACCATCCTTGTGAGAAGCTTCTCTCATATCCCTGCATGGGGAGTTGGAGCTGACAGAGGGAGCTCATCCACACTGTCCCCGGATTTGAACCTCCAACCTGTTGGTCTTCAGTCCTTCCGGAACAAGGATTTAACCCATTGCACAATCAGGTGCTCCTTATTGTTGAGATTAACCAACGGATTCATGTATATGGGTATCGTTTTAACAACTTCCATCTAAATGCTTCTCTTTGTGGCATCTGTAACAAATGAAATTGTTTTCCACAAATATTGCTTCTATTGTATGGAGCCTTGTTCTCATTCACTTATAGGCACAAAATCCATGTAGGTCTCCCAAAGATATGTCCTGCAAGTGTATGACTCACATCTGTATTGGCAAACAGGGAGTTGTCATATTTTAGAGTCTCCCCACACCTTTCAGTATACGGGGTTATTGGAACATCCCGATTGAGCTACATCTGGCACATAGAAGCTGTTTGAGGTGCTCTCCATGTGGAGGCTGTAATGTGCGAAACAACTGTAAAGGGAGTGATGATGGCTTGGAAAAGAACTGGGAGTATGAAAAAGCTTTCAGTCCTTTCCTTTTATCATACCCTTTTCCCTTAAAAGCTTATGCATAAATATATAAAATCAGTCAAGGGAAGATAATGCGATAAAGTTTTGAGAGTTAAAAAGTCTCCGTGCACATTTGTAGCTGCTAAAAGCTTCAAAATCAGTATACTTCCTACTTTGGAACGTCAACATTCAACAGCTGTGCATTTATGTTTCCCTCTTTCATATTGTCTGGGGGGGGGAAAGCAACAGTGCTAGTCTTTGTTATTTTTCACTAAAATAATAATTCCTGCATTGTTGTTAAAAGAGGTATACTAAGCACACACACACACACACACTCCTTCACAGACATTCAGAAATCATATCAGAAATATTTCAGTCTCTCAAGGATTTGACGAATATTATATTATGGATGGCAGGTGCACAGTCATTTATGTCACATGCATGCACAAGTTAATTGCAAAATACTTCATGCATGCATTGCAATGGGAAAAATTAATTTGAATCCAAGAGTTAATTGTTTTTCAGTGATAGTATCTTTAACACCAATCAAATATTAATTGTGAAGCACACCATGCACCATTTTTGTTGACAGAAATGACTCCTCTACTTGCTAGACTTTAATCCAGGCAAAGGCTGAGTATCATTATATAATACCAGATGCATTTCACACCAAAAGTAGTCTTACTGTAACCCCTCCTGCCTAAAATAAGAGTCAGCAGAAGACACAGAGAAGAAGCAACTGGTTGCCTTTGCCAATATATGTAGCATGCTTGTGGGATGGGAGATGTTACGTCTTTTTCATTGCAATGGGCTGAAAGACTTTAGCTGGAAATTCCTTTTCCCTTGTCATATGTTGGTCATTTCAGTGTAAATTCACTGTTGACTCTTGTTATATCCCTTATTTCCATCATACTGATAATGATGATAATGCAGGGGCATTCATAAACAGTATATGAAGGCTTCCTCAACACATGGTATGGATGGGGGGAAATCTCTCAAAACCAGATTTTTTAAAAAAAATGCCAAGATTTTTCCATCTTAAATGTACAGATTTGGGGGGGGGGGGGGCGGTCATTTTAAAAAAAACTAATCTGAAGTGAAATCATAGAATCGTATAATCACAGAGTTGGAAGAGACTCTGTGGGCCATCCAGTCCAATCCCCTGCCAAGAAGCAGGGAAATCACATTCAAAGCACCCACTCAAAATGTCTCATATGTTCCAGGGAAATCCAGAAGGGACTCCTAGTACCACCATGAAATGGCAATGCTGTGTCTCCTACTCTCCTGGAGCAAATATGAGGAAAGTCTCAAGAATAAAGAAAATTCAACACTAATAAGTTGGAATACACAGGGAACCTAAGGCAGAGTTCTTATGGATGAAGTACATGAAGTCCTAGGGCAGTGTAGACATTTATATTTTTACTCACATTTGATTATTTTATATAAAATATTAAGGATTTTAAAATGACAGAAATATTAAAGGAATTCAATTGCATAAAGATCTCCATTCTTAGCTCAGCTTAGTATCATCAGAGGAATCTTCTTGCTTTCAGTCCATAATAATTTATGATTATACTGCAGGCAAGTCACATGAGTGTTGGCTTCTCCCCATTACCAATATGACAAAAGTGAGTTATTCTGTCTTGTTCAAACCTGCTCAGGTGTGGTCTGTACTGTCTGTGACAGATGAAAGATTACATTCTATCTTGTAATCAGATTCCTCCACAAAGAATGTGTCTCCTCAAACAGTGCAGTAGATGCTGTATAGTCTGTGGGAAACATAGCAAGGAAGAATGGGATGCATTTCTCACTGTGGTGTCATTTGCGAAGGAGGGATGATTGCCGTGGAAACTTCTGTGACAATTGCATCCTCACTTTCATTAACCTCAGTTTAGCCAAGTTGAAGTTTTAAAGCTTCTCTTCCAGTTAGAATTCAATGGGCAGGTTTAGACTATTGAATTCGTCAGACTTTTGCTCTGGTTTGCGCACAGTTCCATAAAATGATTCTGAATAGTGAGGTAGTAGAACAGTCTTATTTTAGAACTAAATTATATCGTTTTCTTCTTCAACATATTCTCTTATGTTTAAGAGGATTTTAAAAGCAATACTTTGTGTATTTTTGTTCACCACTTGCACTATTTGCTCTGTATGCAAACATGCATTAGAAAAGATTGCAGCATGGAAAAGGCCCAAGAATAGTCCCTGACATGAAGACAATCTGAAGTTTCCTCACTTGCTCAATTATTTAATGAAAAAAAGAATGAAAAATTCATTACTTCATTATAGTTACAAAAGAAATTTAGGTCCATAATTTCGGAAACACCCTCAAAAACAATTCACTTCCCTCCCCAATTTAGTGATGAGCTATGAAACATTTTTTCTATTGGTAGCACAGTTCTAATACATGAAATTTATTCATGCACCTTATAATTATATAGACTGTGGTTAATTTTATTCACAATATTTTAATATTTTTGTGTATAAAATAAAATGTGTTTACAACATGTACTTTGTCACTATCTCAACCATCCATATGGACCATTGTGCATTTTGGAGCATTTTGGATTTCAGAAGGGATGTTTAACTTGTATTATGTTTCCTTGAAGCCCACTGGCATTTTCTTTCTGTCATTCTTCAAAATGAGCTTTAAAGATTTATTTTCATGCCTGCCCTGGGGAGAACCTATCAGTCAATACCAACAATATATAAGTCAATACTGGCCTGCATGAACCATTGGTCTTGCTTAGTATAAGACAGTTTCCTTAAAATAATATTTTATCTGCATCAGTGTTCTCCTCATTTTCCTTGTCATTTTAATCCTGTTGCTTTTGTGTTGGAAGTGAAAATACAGATTTTGGTGGCATTCTTCATAATGCCTGATTCTGCCAGAAAAAGCAAACATATCTCATAGATAGCTGTCCATCAGTTCTTGTTGTCTGTTCAGAAGCTAGGTAGCTTTTTTCTCTACTGAAGAAAGCCCTTAAATTGTGGTATAACCCAAATGATAGCATTATATCTAGAAAATCTAGTGTCTATCCCCTTTCTGCTACATTTCTGCTATATTTTATTAAATATAGCAGAACTCTATTCATGTCTAACTCTGGGGGGTGTTGCTCATCTCCAAGGTCATGTGGCCATCATGACTGCATAGAGTGCTGTTACTTTCCCGCAGAAGCAGTACCTATTGGGCTACTCACATTTATATGTTTTTGAACATATGTTTTATGTTAACCGAAGCTGGGTCTAACAACAGGAGCTCACCCGCTGTCCAGATTCAAACCACCAACCTTTCATTCAGCAAGTTCTGCAGCTCAATTGTTTAACTCACTGCATCATCAGGGGGCCAAAGGGAGGATAATGTATGGTAAAGAAAGGAATGTAACATTACATTAAAATATAACTTTTTATTTTAGCATGAGCTTTTATATATATAAATCTACTTCTTTATATATAGTACAAAGTGATATTAGGACCTCAGATTATAAAGCATATATAGCGGAGTCTTGGTATCTGCCATGGATATCAGAATCTGTGGATGCTATACTTCCATTATATACAATGACACAGTTCAATGGTGTCCCTTATATAAAATAGCAAATTCAAGGTTTACTTTTTTGGATTATTTTTTAATATTTTCAAGCTGTGGGTGAATCTATGGATACAGAATGTTTGGCTACTGATGGTAACTATAACGTGTCTCTCTCTGTGTGTCTATTTTGAAATATTTATGTAACCTGAGTCTTTAATACCTTTCTGTCCTGCATCTGAAGAAGTGGATTAATATCCATGAAAACCCACGCTAACACAATGACATGTTAAAGATGCTGCAACATTTATTTTCCTTTCCTCCTTTTTTTGATACATTTTAGGTACTGTGAGACATCCATTTGGTTTCCTTGTCCTTTCTAAACTACTTTATAAGAGTGTTGGGATGATTAAATGCAGTAGGAAGGGGGGGGGGCATTTACATGTCATGACGGAAAGGGGGGAAAGAGGAAGAGAGGGGGGGAGGGATGAAGATTAGAATGTGATTGCATTTAAGGAAGAATGATGGATCCCCATTCTCATACTCAATACACATTCATTCATTCATTCACACACACAAGCTAAAATAGTCAGATTCCCCCTTGAATGCATATAAGAACATAATAACACTCAGTCTCCTCAATTAGATGACATTTTGCAGAGTGCTCTAAATGGGAACAAATAACTATTGGCACACATACAGTGTAGTATTTCACTGTGTGTATTAGTTTAATATGCAGGGTATTTGCACAATAAGGCTGTAAGTCTGTTTGCATTGCTCCATTTGATGGCTGTGTAAACACCAAAATAAAATAAATCTCACAGTTTTGTTTTGCTTAAAAAACAATCCAATTGCTCGTTACCAATTTACCACACAAGTACATGTTGACATGCTTCCTATTTCTGTAATGTAGGGGTGGAAAATAAACATTTCCTCAGAACATAAACTTGCAGGGAAGATAAGATTTATCTTTGCATTGCTGTCCTTTGGCTAAAAGGAGAAGGGTAAGAGAACCAACCAAATATTTTTCTCTTTGTTCTGCCTAGTAAAGCTTTTCCATGTGTTCTAATGTTAGAGTCAAAGCAATCTTGCAATTGAGAAGCAGAGGTACACCTTCGAAGTAATCTTTGCAGAAGATCATGTTTTTACCTTGGGGCGGAAAGTGTAGGCACTGATGGGCAATCTTCTGTTAAAATCTTTTCCTGGTTGCTGTAAAATTTTCATCCCTGCCTGCCTATACCATTGGTAATATGATTAGCCAGGACCTGACAGGGCTCAGCAGTGCTCTGAGGTGAGTACAGCAAGTTTCCAAAGAGCATTCTATAATTCTCCTGATATCTAGGATTTAGAAAAGTTACTTTTTTACTCTGATATGTGCTTTAGAATGCAATAAGTGCCTCTTCCCCCAAGTTCTAATCAAGTCACAATTTTCAGTTACAGAGTTGTAATAGGAAATATTTTCATCCTTCACTCTGCTCCCTAATGTTATGCTAGGACCATGGTCCCCAAATTTGGGTAATCCAGGGTCCTCAAAATGATCTTAACAGATTAGAAAGACGGGCCAAAACAAAAAGAAGTTTTGAGGACAAATGCAAGATACTCCGCTTAGGCAGGGAAAAAAAGAAATGCAAAGATACAGAATGGTGGACTCCTAGCTCGACAGCAATACATGTGAAAAAGATCTTGGAGGCCTTGTGGACAACTAGTTAAATATGAACCAGCAATCTGATGCTGCAGCTAAAAAAGCCAATGGGATTTTGGCCTGAATAAATAGTATAAGGGAAGTCATGCTACCCCTGTATTCTGCCTTGGTCAGAGCACACCTAGAATACTATGTTCAATTCTAGGCACCACAATTGAAGAGAGATATTGACAAGCTGGAATGTGCCCAGAGGAGGGCAATTAAAATGATCAAGGGTCTGGAGCTGGGCATATTTAGCCTGCAGAAGAGAAGACTGAGGTGAGACATGATAGCCATATATAAATATGTGAGGGGAAGTCATAGAGAGGACTTCCACCTGAACATTAGGAAGAACTTCCTAACTGTGAAAGCTGTTCAGCAGTGGAACTCTCTGCCCCAGAGTGTGGTGGAGGCTCCTTCTATGGAGGCTTTTAAACAGAGGCTGGATGGCCATCTGTTGGGGGTGCTTTGAATATGATTGTCCTGCTTCTTGGCAGGGGGTTGGACTGGATGGCCCGCAAAGTCTCTTCCAACTCTATGATTCTGTGATTCTACATGGGAAAATTACTGGTCATAGAACAGAGCTCTGCCAAATATCATCACATGATAAGCATCTACTTCCAGTGGGGCTCTGTGCTGGCTGTGTTGGTGAAGTGTGCTAGGAGGGAGAAATCTGAACATGGGAGCCTCACCCTTGTTTAGATAGGAAATCATGGAGACAGCATGGGAGCACGCTGGAAAGATACGCATTCTGGAATGTGATGGCAAACGGGTGATGTGGCTGATGTGGGCCGATGGGCGACCGATTCACCCCACCACCCCACAATTTTCCTCGCTATCCCTCAATTTTCCCCAATGCCTACCACATCAAGGACCTCCATGTGATGGGGTCCCAGGTGAATCGAACTTCTACTCCCAGAAGCACCAGCCAGTTTGTTCAAAGTTTAGGGAAACTGGAAACTGAAGTTCAAAGTACACGAAGGACCAATGTTTGGGAATCACTGGTAGGGCGGGGGGGAGATAGAAAGAGAATAGCTGCCAAAAAGTGGCAGGGAATTAGATGGATTTTCCTCCCAAAGTGTTCTTTTTCTGAAGATAGATTAAAAGAAACCTCAGAAATTTTCTCAGAAAAAGGGAATTCAACAATTTTCAGCTTAACTTTCTCTACCATACACATGTTTTGTGCTACATATTGAGCATTCCTTATCCAGAACCCCCAAAAATTGAAATATTCTCAAACCCACATGGATAGCAGCATATATTGACATATTTGCCCTCAGATGGCACAGCATACACAGCTTGGAAAACACACAACAGCCCAGTGATTTTGGCCATGAAAGCCTTTGACAATATATTTAAAACATTGTCTACAATAACTTGGGGCTTTATTAGGTGTGTATGAAATCCACATAAATTTCATGTTTAGACTTGGGTTTCATCTCTGAGATATCTCATTATGTACATACCTGCAAATACAGGTATTCCAAAAGAGAGCGAGAGGAAAAAAAACAGTCACCAGGAATCCAAAACTTTCTGCCTCTTGACTCTTTCACATTTGCTGGTAATTATGAACATTGTGCAAGCAGCTTTCTGTCTAAAAGTGAAAGTGAAAAGACAAATAGATTTCAAAAGGGCAAATGGGGGTGGGGGGGATGAGGAGTTCAGTGGGAGGGTCCAAAGTAAGACAACTACTGTGTTGTCCGAAGCACATGTTAAGACAGCCCAGGAGATCAAAGAATGTGATGTCACTTTATAGAGAAACAGGTCAGGCAAGCCCAGGTAACTTGGGAAGGCAGGTTGCTAATTATTCACCGAAGAAAGTTAGGTGTATGATTACATTGCTGCAGGAGGAAGTCAGGAGGTCAAACTTTCCCAGTAACTGACTCAACTGGTCACTGCCTGGAACCTGCCGAAAGAACCCTTGCTCTCTCTCTCTCTCTCTCTCTCTCTCTCTCTCTCTCTCTCACACACACACACACACACACCATCCTATATTGAAAAAATGGGAGAGACTGAAATGAACTTCCCAAATCCTCCTTTGCAAGGTAAGTGTGTGCAAATTGAGAGATCACTATTGTTGACTGTGAGAATCTGGGATTATATTTGAAGACGTTAATGTTTAGCTTTCAGCAGTGACTGTCATACCTGGTGGAACTTTGGTTTTCCATGTGCATGTGTTTTCATGGAAAGAAGAGAAACACCACTCCCTCTGTGTGATTTGTCAATGCATCTATTTTGTTTGTTCTTGGAAATCCTTCTTTGACTCATAGAAAGCTGCAGAAGTGACCCTGCAGAATTTTAATCAGGCTGCAGCCATGCCATAGTAGAGCAAAAACTGATGTGAAGTTTCTAGAGGGGCAACTGTGTCAGCCTGTTGCAGGAAAAATGTGACAAGAAGCCCTGTGTTGCCTCAAAGATTAATACATTTATTATGGCAAAAGCATATCCCTCAATGAATTGGTTAGGCTTTCAAGTGCTTCAGCACTCCTTGAAGGTTTACATGTTCTTGGACTTGTGGATTTATCATGTTATGTTTTGTGGAATTCTTTGTTTTGGTTTGCCGTCATTGTCATAACATGCCTCCAAATTAGCTCTGACTTACAATAGCCATATCCTACAGTTTTCCTGAAAGATTTATTCAGAGGTTTGCCATTACCTTCTTGTTAGGATGAGAGAATGTGTTCGGTCAAGGTCACCCAGTGGGTTTCCATGGCTGAGCAGAGGTTCAAAACATATTCTCCAGTCGTAAAGCAACGCTTAAACCACTACACTGTACTGACTCTGTAATTGCACTTCCTGAAATCTTTGTATGGTTCTGTTTGTTTTAGGGAGAGTACACTTTAGCTAAGTATAGTATTTAGAGACAATATGCTTTCTCTTAAAGAGAGAGTACACTTTTATTTTCTAATAGAGAAAATGTTAATGAGGCCAAGAGTAACAAAATCCAATAAAATATAGGTACTTGCCAATTAACTGGTTCCTCTTCCAGTGAAATAAATCATCCAGTATGTACAAGAACAACATTGAAGTAATTTAGGATAGCTAGATAGGCTCACCCTAAATGTCCTTGATTGAGTAGTAATCCCTACTAGAGGATATTTCTGAAGGATACCTGTGATAAAGGTCACATTCTGTCCTTTGAGATCTACATGTCTTAAAATGTTATTTCTAAAGGACCAGCAAACTCAGGGAGTATATGCACAAGGAAGATTAGGAAATTGGCAACGGGTTAAGGTGGATCCCAAAACCTAATCCTTGGAAATTAAAACATTACATATGGAAAAAATGAAGGAAGGTAATTCCAAAATTCAGTGACTAAGGGGCAGATCCATTGCTTTTTCCCACCTGAGTCCCCCACTAGATACTCTATTCTATTTTACTTATCTTACCCATGGGTTTTATCATTTTATCCCTTGCATTTGGCCCAGTTCACTTTGTTTAATCCTTTTATCACTTTATATTTTGTGTTTGTTTTATTGTATTATTTGGTTATTGTTTAGTATTTTATTTGATGCTCTGCATTTTATTTGATGTTATTGTCTGTTGTATGTATTTATTTTGCCTTATTGTAATTTTTGGGCTTGGCCTCATGTTAGCTGCCCTGAGTCCCTTCAGGGAGATGGTAGTGGGGTATAAATAAAGATTTTATTATTATTATTATTCTGAGAGTTTGATCAAGTATTGAAGATGATATTTTTGCATTTGTTGAATTTGTTCTTACTTCCTGCCAAAAAGGCTACCTTATTCCAGAAGTGCTGATCCATCACCACAGACAGAGGGTTTTGAAATATCCCTCTGAAATCCAGCATACCTACATTTGGAAGCTCTATTGAATTTGTTTGGGATTGATCCCAAAATAAACCTGTATAGGATTGCATTATTATTAATTTTTGTGCTTCATGTTCTTTTGCTTTGGTTAGATGATCTCTCCCCTTTAATTTAGTCACTTTAGCTTTGCCATGATAATAGTGTTATCCTCCAAATATTCTGACCTTTTTTTCCTCTAGTGTATCCTAACTATTCATGGTATTCAAGGCCCTGCATAGTTTACACTATGCAGCCCTTGTACATGGCTGAAAAGAGAGCACTACAGTTCTCTCAAAGGAGCTGATGGGGATAGGATTAGGTTTTCAATATTTGTATATAGACTCTTTCATGCTGAGGTGCATGTGTGTGTTTGTTACATATTTGGGTGATTGGGTTACAGGCTGTATGGTCATGTACCAGAAGCATTCTCTCCTGTCGTTTCACCCACATCTATGGCAGGTTGTGAGATTTGATTTGGATGATTTGTCGTAATCCAGTTGATATGTTCATATATCATTCTTACCTGTCTAGAAAACCTATCTTTTTAAAAAATAATTTTTATTGAAGATTTTAAATACAAATAGGTAAAAGCGGAGAAAGAAAAATTAAGGATGGAAAGTTTAAGGGATCTGGGGATGAATGGAATGTGCAGAGAAGGTTGGGGAAAGTGGATGTGTAAGGACTCACCCGTCCTAAGCAGGCCGAATCCTGCTTGGAAGTCTGGATCCCTGTTTGGAAATTGCTGTCCTCCATTTTAGTAAGGGAGTTTCAGCTAGCAGCCATCAGGAGAAGGTCAGAGCCAGAGAAAGGGGGTGTGGCCTTAGAGTCACTCTGCTCAGATACAGTTTCTTCCCTGTGATTGGCTGGGTGCCAGAGGGGAGGAGTTGAGCTGACTAGGAGAAGGATTCCTGTCAGAAAGATTTTAGTCTTGTAGGAGGCTTCAGATGAGAAGCATCTGAGCCTTCTCAGTCTGGTGCCAGGCTGCAGATAAGAAACATCTGAGCCTGAGGAGTCTTGAGCGAGGTTTCTGGGGGAGTATCATCAGAGCCTCTGCAATAGAGACTGACAGTCTAATCTATAGCTAACCACCACAAGAGAATAGGCTGGACTAAGGGGGTCAAGACCTACACTGACAGCTCTTAGGGCCAGGAGAGATTCCAGTGGTGACGCTTTAGTTTAGAGCCAGAAGGACTGACTGGGAATGGTCAGTTAGATCACCTTGTCGTCTCTTGTGATAGGGAGGCAGGTGGGGCTCTGAGACTGTGGTGCTAATCTAGTACATTGGCATATTGTTAACAAGACTCAGGGAATTGTCTATGGTATAGAGCTTCCAGTTAGTTACATCAGCTACCCTCTAGTTTAATTATTAGTTGGGGAGTTGGGGAGACAAGTCTTAGTACTGTCTGTGGAACTGAATTTAAGAACTAACGAAGAAGCACTAGCCTTTATATAGAAACCACTACGCACCAGCACATATAGATCCAGTCAACCATCATGCTAATAGTTTTAAAATCTTCTTTTCTGTTACCGTACGCTCTTGTTGCCTCACTGAAGAACCAATACGATCTGTGCCTACTTGTTAGCCTGTTTGATAGTTAATAAATTCTTTTCTTATTAACTTTCACATGCCTCCATCTTTCTGTCTTTTCAGTTTTCCTCACAGTGAGGTATTTGGTGTAAAGGGAGCCTAATTAAACATCTTAGTTATTAAATTAAATCCTGATCACAGATTAGGTTGTTGGCAGTAATTACCGGGAGTGTTAATGATTAATCTGCAGTGTCAAGTCGTGACAGGATGCATGGGGTATTGGATAGTTAAGGCATCTTGGGAGGATAATATTGGGTAGGGGTAGTGAAAAGGAAAAAAGGGGGAAATTTTGCTGTTCAAGATAATCCAGTAGGTTTCCATGTTTGAGTAAGGATTAAAACCATAGTCTCTAGAGCAGGGGTGGGCAATTACCGGCCCTCCAGGTGTTTTGGACTTCAACTCCCAGAAATCCTAACAGCTGGTAAACTGGCTAGGATTTCTGGGAGTTGAAGTCCAAAACACCTGGAGGGCCGGTAATTGTCCACCCCTGCTCTAGAGTCATTGCCAAAGGCTCATACCACTAGACCAGTGGTTCTCAGCCTGTGGGTCCCCAGATGTTTTGGCCTTCAACCCCCAGAAATCCTAACAGCTGGTAAACCGGCTAAGATTTCTGGGAGTTGTAGGTCTAAACACCTGGGAATACCAGGTTGAGAACCACTGCACTAGACCATGCTGGCTGTACTTTGATGAATTCTTGTCAATATTAAATACAGGTTAACACTAAAATATGGTTATAAAAAACTAAAATAAGGTTTCAATACCTTACAAATACACCAGAGGATGGGGAACTCAAAAGCTGGTCCCACCCCAACATGCAAGGCCATACTTTATTTGGCCAAACACCTCTCTTTAAATATTCCCGCAATGAAAAAAACTACCATAATAAGGAGAGGCTAGATAAGTACCTTTCATCCAGAACTCTTTATTGTTCTCTATAAAAGTAGTTTGCATGTTTTGTTTAGGGGTGCATCCCATTGGTTAAAATATTTATCTACACTTCAAGTACTGGTTGTGGGGGGTCGGGAGCAGGTCAGGGTTTTGCCCTCCCTTCTGCTCGAGATCCCCGTGTACAACTGGTGGGCCACTGTGTGATACAGAATGCTGGACTAGATGGGCTGAGGTCCGATTCAGCATGGCTCTTCTTATGTTCTTATGTTCTTAAGTATGCGTCATTCAAATAAGACAATATAAGGAAAACTACTCCAATCATGTTGCAGGTTTAGACTGAACTAAAGGCAAAGAAGATATCTACTGTTAATATGCATTCTGATACTTTATTTTCAGCATGAGTTAGATCACTTGAGTACACAATTTGCAAGTCTTTGTTTTTACCTCCTTTTCATCATTACACTAAAAGCTCTCTCCACTTAAAGTGAAAGTATTATTGTCAGAAAATGTGAAAGATAGTACCAAATCTCTCAAGACTCTACTAATTGTTGTGGTTAAAAGCTGAACAGTACCAATCTCATATGCACTCATACACAGGGCCTAGCAGAGAAAATTTTAAAAAAGCTTCGTCTTCTTTTTTTCTTTTTAAAAAATGAAGGTCTTACATATTTGTTCATAAATAAGTACTGGCCTAATAGATGAGGAAAAAAATACAGTATCAAAATGGTTGCTGGTTAAGGTGGAGCAGGAAATTAAGGGGTGCTAGAAATCCTAACTAAGAGGAAGTTACCATAAGTATATAAACTTATAGGGAAGTAAGATATAAACTAGTAATTAGTGAATAAGTGCATGCAAGTGTTGCTAAATGTAGCAGGCCACGTATACCATAGTATTGTGGGAAACAATGGCCTGAATTCTGTTGTTAATGCAGACTTGAGTAGATGCATTTAATAAATATATTTACATAACAATTGATACAATAGCTGTACTCTAGACCAGACTAACCAGCAGGATTTCTTCTGCTAGCAACATAAAAATGGCCTAACATGTTTTGCTTGCTGTGCATGAAATATTATACTTGTGGGTGAAGACTGGTGGAAGGAAGGAAGTCTTAGCTATGTGAAAGTATATTATGTCCAACCCTTGACTTTAATTCACAAGACTAAGTATAATATAAAAAGACCCTTGCTCTATTAGGTCAGCTGTCATGTTTCAGAAACATCACTTGGGTGCCTATCGGAAAGTGTTTACATCTCAAAGAAAAATAACATACTTTATATAGGGCTCCTAATTTGGCTTATATATTTTTCCACTTACATGACAGAAGAATTTTTTCAAAATTTAGGAAGCTGTTGCATGGAACCATCCTTTGCATTTAAACTCATGAAGACACTGCAGTTGGGCTTACTTCTACGCAGGCATGAATGGAACTGAATTTTATTTTGTAGCTTGGTGGGACCAAGCTACAAAACATTGGTAAGGCCCCACTTGTTTTGGTCCCACTGCTTTCCTTTAACTATTAGTAACTGCAATATTTGCCCTCATACCTTTTCTCCCCAGAAAGAGTTTGTACCCAGGTGCCCTACCAAAAGAAGAAGAAGAAGAAGAAGAAGAAGAAGAAGAAGAAAGAATTGACACATCAGATTCTGGCTTAGCCTTGGAATGGAAAGAATATTCAAAATGAAATGAAACATGATAAAATGTTTCTAGAGTATTGAGAAGCCCTGATAAGAAAGAAACCTGGGCTGATGCAAATCTTAACAGTACAGGATTTATGCAAATTCCTATACAGAACTTATGTGCAGAAAATAGTGTTTTCAGCACAGGAAGAAGCTCAATGTTCGAAGATTTTAACAAGGGGAAGGGAGGAATATTAACATTGCTTGTGGCTCCCTTTGCAAAGTAAATTAGTAAAGAACTACCAACCTGCTTAGTATGTAGCATTCGACTATATCCCATTTTTCCTTTCTATATAAATAGATACAGAGGTTAGATGTGGGAGTCTTATAAGAAATACAACATGTCAGAAGGCAATGCTGAACACTTTACTTCATCTCACAGTTGGTGGTGGTCAATCTTACACCTGCACACCTAAAAGCTTTTTAAAAATATATTTATTCGAAATGGCACAAGGGGGAACTATTTTCTTAGATTCATTGTTGCATTTGCAGAAGTGGTTGCACGAAGAGATAAACATCTTCTTCCCAAGACTCGTCTCCTCAATAAGAATTGTCTTCCCTCCTCCTTTTTATTGTTTAAAGGGAAAAGAAAACAAGAACTGTAGCTGCATGTTATGTATTAAGTGATTTTTCTTGTTTGGTCATTCCTCAATGGGAATACAGTGGGGAAGACTGCATATCTCTATCAGTCCAGCACAGTTTATCTTCTCCAGTTCTTTAGCTCTCCATGGGATAGATTTCAGACTGTTTTCCTTTTATGTACTTGTGTGTTTACTTTTGTTCTGAGTGCATGCAGTGTGTTAACAATTTATCTAAGATGCTGAATCATGCTTACATGGTGTAAATCTATGTCTGTGTACCTTCTTCTAAATACATTAGGCAGACAATTTCAAATGTATTTGCTGCTGCTAGAACACCAGTGAACCAGTGACATATGCACACTCCAATGCTATAGAACTGCATGCATAATGATAACACTTACAGAACTCCACTTGCCAAATTGTGAACAAAATTTAGATGTTACATAGAGGAAAAAAGAAATAGGGGTGTGCAGAATTCTGTTTGGCAATTTGGGACAATGGACCACGAAGGACCCAGCCGAAGCCTTAACCAGAACGGATCACGATCAGTCAGATCTAATGGGACATGATGAGGGTTGAGGTTTTTCTCTGTTTCTTTCTCATCCAATCAGAGGCCTGATTGATTGTGTCCACCCCCCTCCTTTGTGGTATATGCTGGTTGGGAATTCAATTCCCACAACCCCTTCTTGTGGAGTTTTTTTTTGTGGTAATGTAATGGTAAAAAACTTTTTTAAAATTCCCAAAACTCAGTAAATTGGTGAAATGTTTTGAAATTTGGCAGGCTTTCATTTGTAAATTTGGCCTACAAGTGAGGCAAATTTCATCCTGATAGGCCTAAAAATGATGGAGAAACAAGTCTCAAAAGTTTCCCATTGGCACTAATGGATCAAATTTTACTGGAACAAAAACAGCACAACCCTCCCAATTTTGAGGATTTCCCAGAAAATGGAATTGGGGGGAGGGAGCCAAAAATAAAACCGAAGCAGCATTGTGCACATCTTTTCAAAGAACTACAACTTCATACATGAAGGGAACTTATATATGTGTAGAAACCAACAAGATGTCAGCTTTTGACATAGTTCTGGGGAATAAGGTTTGTATGGGCTATACCACTAATAGCTACTGAATGTGTCTCCAGTAAAACAACACATCTCGCCTGCAAATATAATATTGTCATAATAATTTATCATCAAAAATAATAACATACTGTAAATGATCATCCAAATTTAGTAAGACTATTAGGCCCTGTCTTCATGGGTCACAAACCCTGAATTGAACCAGAAGTTGCTTCTGGATGTCCAGGTGCCAATCAGGGACTTCCAAGTACTGACATAGGATAAAATTAATCAACCCAAATTTACTTTACATTAGCAGAAGTCGGGGAATGTGCCAGAGCTTACAAGGAACTCTGGGTTGGTGTGAACAGTTAGGCCAGTTCTAATGCGGAATCGCTCCCATTATTTATATGGGCCAGTGCCATCAAACCAATGAGGAGAAGGCTGGTACTTACCTTTTTTATCATTTGTTGCTGCAGCTCCTGGCTGTCAGCAAAGGTACCTGCGTGACTCAGAGAAAGGACAGGGATCAACATACATGAAAATACAGAAATTCCAAAATATTTAAAAAAACTGAATAGATAAACCAACATCCAAATCAATTCTGATTCCAAGCATTTTGGGTAACCAATTATCATCATCTTGTACATATGTAGATATGCATGCATAATATGAGCCTTTCCTTTTTGAAGGTGGCACATTAATGTGTACAAAGACTACATCTTTAACATTTGCACATACCTCTTTCACAATCTATCAAATGCACATAATTCAGAGTGAGCAAATCTTTAATGTGCTATACATTATCCATGTGTGCTCACACTGTCCTGGCTGGTTTGTGTGAAAAGGGATCAAGAATAGTACATTTAGAAAGAGATATTTCTCTTTTTTTACCCCTTATTTCTTTTCACCTCCTTTAGCGACCATTTCAGATAGTGATGGTGAAATGTCAGGAGTTTCATTTTCATCTGGTTTAATGTGAAGCCCGAAGCTATCTGGGTGTGGTTTTTGGAACCGGTAGAAAGTAAACACCAAAGAATAGGCCTTTTGATGGCTGCTTGTTTCCAACTGGCACATAATTCAAAGACTATAGGCATCCGGGTAGGTTGAAATAATTGCTTTTTAACACTTGTGGAGTTGATTGCTGTTTCTTGAAAATTGCACCTTTGAGCCAGCACTGTCTCCTTTGCTCTGTGTCATTATGTTTGGAAAAGGATGAAGACCAAAGTCCAGCTGCTATCCCTGACCAGAGTAAACCCATTGTATCAATAAGATTTACAGAAGAGTTGGTTAAATAAATATGTTAATTTAATAGACAACTTAATATTTTTAAATCATAAATGTTTTTATTGACGGTACTTATATGGCATCATCGATGCGGTTGCGAAGCTGCCCTGAGTCCCTTTGTGGGAGAAGGGTGGGGTAGAAATAAAGTAAATAAATAATGTGTTGTACATTTTAGCAACATGCAGTCTTTTTACCTTGTAATCTCCCAGTTACTATCTAGTTACTAATTGTGGTGCGAGTAAAATGACATTTTAAACACCCTCTCACCAGTGATTGAGGATTCAACAAGAAATTGCAACAGAGGAGTTACCTCTGGTTGTCAGAGTCTTGTTTGTTTGGAGGAGAAGGCTCAAAATATCATCCTCTCATCTTGGACAAAAACAATATTTTCTGTGCAGAAAATGGCATTTTCTGTACATAAAATGATATGCTGTTTTCTAGCCGGAACCAACAGGCATAAATCCCTTTCAAAAGATGAAATGTTAAGAATGGAGTTATGTGTGGACCTGGACCGGGAGATGCAAAACCTGCTTGTACTTGGCTACATGCATATCCAGCTGGAGTTGAGGAGGTCTAGCTTAGGTCAGTTTCTCTCAGAATTACCCAAGATCACAGTGAGAGAACTGCTCATGCACCATAGTAAAGAAATGAATTAAATAACTAGAGTCAACAAGCTATTTCAGAGCAAATGAACAAAGCTTTCATCAGTATGTAATCAAATTTTAAGGCCAGGTGGTGAGGAAGAGATGCCTTGTTAAGAGTAAGGGTGCTCTGGTATTCTTATGTAAAATATTGAAAGCTTAAGGGCTTGCCCTCAGTCTATTTTACTTCAGGGATGGTATGAAACATTAATGAAAGAAAATGAAAGTTTCTTAATTGAGCCCCAGGGCTTGTCCTCTTCCTAGACATTTGGCAGGGAAACACTTCATTGGCTAAATCTGACAGGCAGAATCAACATACGTATCTTCCTTGACTACGACCAGTACAATTGTATGTCAGCATCATTTTACTGACTTAGATATCAGATAAGCGAACATAGCATGATAGTAGAGTGCCTTTCTAGCACACAAAAGGTCCACAGTGCAGTAACTACCATTCATTTGAAGTAGTGGTGGACAACTACAGAAGCATTCATTCCTCACCTCAATTCTGCATTTTCAGTTGAAAACCAGTCAAAATTGGAATTAAGGTCATTTTCACATTTCACTGCTTCTTTTTGGGAATTTCTTTGAGGTTTTGGGATTGGGGAATTTACAGCAAAAGGCTTCTCCTTACAGTGTTTGCAGGGGGGGGGGGGTCAACATCTACATCAGTTTATCAGAGGGCTTAGAAGTACTTAGGAGGACTAGTAATTACAAAAAGGCTCCACATGTGATCCACAGGCAGTATTACTGTACAATCCTAAAATCTACAGGTATGTTACAGAATTTCATGTGGATACGCAAAACTATAGTGAGCTGAATATTGACCATACATTCATGCAGAAGGATATAAAATGCATAGAAACAATTTTTTGTCAGACTTATTTGTTAGGGGTGTGTAGTTTACTTAAGCATAACTGATTTTTTCCAGGACCCTTTAACACCAAAAATCGCCATTCTCTGGACACACTTCATCTTGCTTTTTTAAAATTGTGGTGCCCATGGTCATGTACCAGATTATGCTACACTGTATATATTCATATTAAGACAATCTCATTTATAAGTTGAGGAAAGGTTTTGGGGTCAAAATTATAATATGACCCATGGATAAGTCAAGGGTCATTTTGCAAAAAGAAAATAGCATAAATTCCATCTCAGGGGGTCAGTTGCCTGTGGCCATTGCTGTGTTTTATGTCTGTAATCAGCCTATCACACAACACTGCTGGATTTCCAGTGGAGCCCCTCCCCCACAACCCGAGTGAAAGTGCCCTAGGAAGCTTCCCTCAAAACATGGGAGCCTGCCCGTGTTCTGCTGTCCAATGGAGCCAGTACCAATCTGTGCCACTTTGTTCCCTGCTGTTTTGGCATGGAGATTGGTAAAATAGCATGGGTGGGGGGTCCTCTATGTGATTAAGTCTTTTTTTCATCACCCACCAAATGTATTACAGGATTTATTTTTTTTTACTTTTAACCACAACGACTATTAGGGATATGGTATATAATATAATGTCTAGAATTTTTACTCAAAAATCTGGGACAACCTATCCACAGGTCAAAATAAGTTCTTTACTTTAACTCTTATTTTTTAAAAGAGACATGTAATTCTCTGTGGGCCATTCCATATGGTAGTACTCTGGCCCAGATTACCTATCCGAATGTATCTCTGCTTTGAACCATCACGAAACTTAAGATTGTCAGGAGAGGCCCTGCTCTCAATCCCACCATTTTCACAAATGTGGTTGGTTGGGACAAGAGGCAGGGCCTTCTCTGCAATGGCTAACCATCTGTGGAACTCTCTCCCTGAGGACATCAGGTTGACCACCTCCCTCCTGTCCTTTAGAAGACAATTGAAGACTTGGCTTTGGGACCAGGCATTCGACTAGAGATTAGCGGCAACTTGGATAGGAAATTTTGAACATTGCGACATTGGATTTACCTGGCTGGATCTTGGTTTTAGCAGCATGTTAATTTATTGTTAATGAATTTGTTAATGTATTTTATAATGTTTTAAATTGAGTTTTATGGTTTTAATTGAAATTTTTATTGTATAAGTTGATAGCATCATTGATGCTTATGTGAGGCCACCCTGAGTGCTCTTTGTGGGGAGAAGGGCGGGGCAGAAATGAAAATAAATAAATAAATAAATAAATAAATAGTATAACCCAGAATATCAAGGCAGAAAATCCCACAATATCTGCTTTGAACTGGGTTATCTGAGTCCACACTGCTATATTTTCCAGTTCAAAGCAGATAATATAGGATTTTATTCAGCTGTAAGGAAGGGGCCTGAGAAGTGTGGTGAATGGCAAGAGTCTGTCCCACAGGAACCTAAAGGAAAACTGTCTGCCACAGTGCCATTTTTGAATGCTGGAGCTAAAAAGTGGCAGCAGTGAACAAAGGCAGCTGATGCCCTGAGACAGAATTTGTGCTATTTTAAAAACATGTAATAAAAAATTGGGAGTGTGGGACTGGAATGGATTAATATAATTTCAATGGGAAAATCTGCTTTGTGATAAGAGCATTTTGAGTTAAGAGCTCAGTTGCATAACAAATTAAACTCTTAAGTCAAGGTAACACTGTATTGTCTAGCATTCAAAGAAAGAAATCTACCATAGCATAGTTGTTTGAGTGCCGGGCTATGACTATAGAAACCAGGGTCATGAAACCCACCTCCCTTAGGGTCACCATAGGTTAGAAATGACTTAAAGGTAGAATCATAGAGTTGAAAGAGATCACAAGGGCTATCCAGCCTAACCGCCTGCCATGCAGGAACATATAATTACATCACCCATGACAGATGGTCATCCAGCCTTTGCTTAAAAACCCCCAGAGAAGGAAACTCCACCATGTTGTGAGGAAGCATCTTCCACTTCCGAACAACAACATGTAAAGTAGAAAAAAGTGGGATGCAAAGATACCAAAGGAATGAGAACACAGCAAATGTGAGTGTTCACAAGTGAGGACTGAAGGAAGATTTAATTGAAGAACATTATGTTGGGGGTAATGCTCTTATTCCTCATCTTCTATAGTTACACCCTACTTACCCATTTTCCACCAGGGTGCAGGCTCTTTCCCACTCTGTGACTCTGCTTTGCTTATATTCCTACATACACTGGCAATAGTAACACTAACACACACCCACACAGAGGGAGAGGGGGGGGAGATTCCAAAAGAGAGTGGCATCCTGCCTGAGCTTGTTCTTAGCTTGATCCTGGACCATAATGTAGCAATAGAGAGGCTAAGCCAAAGGACATGTCTGCTCAAGGTGAGTGGGGAATGGCTGGAAAATCAAAGGCTGCTTGGGAAAGAAAGGTCAGCCCAAAATTCAGTCTTCTGGGCTGAGGATGAAACCAAGCCTGAAGTGGCAGTCTGGCTTCTATGCCTGAACTTTTTAGGGGGGATTGGCAGTACCTCTTGCTCATGGGAGTTGGCAACATGAGTCTTTTTCTGCTGCAGCCATTTCCTTCTATCCTGTATTCAACAGGAGCCAACTTGATCAAGTTTTGATACCTATTTAAATTATGTATGTTCCTCCATGCCTTTGGCATTTAGTGATTTCATATTTGAAAGGTGTAATTCAGTTTGTTCCCAAATGTTGGTCACACTTGGGCTTGTGCGTGTTGCCATGGAGCTGTGTTACTCCATTGTCAACTAGAGCTTTATCTTTGTTGGACTGATTATTTAGTTCTTTCCCCCTTGCAAGTCACCTTGAAAATTCTGAGAATGCAAAGGGGTAAAATACACATCTTATAATAATAAAGAAATGAACTTATATTTGTGTGTGTGTGTGTGAGTGAATAATATAAATCTTTGCTTATTTCATCAAAGTAGGAACAAAATGAAACTGAACAAAATGAAAAGATTTTTTAGAATGCATTATTGATTTTTAATAAAATAATTTGGTATTGTTTTTGCGGAAATTTATTTAAGAGGAAAAGAACCAGCCTTTTGTACCAAAAGGACATCATAAATCATATTGTGTGCAAAACAAGAAAAAAAACAACCCAAAATTCTTTACAAAATTATTTTTGGGGAAAATGGTCTTGGAATTCTGATCAATCGGTCAATCAATTATGAATGTCTCAGTGTGGTCTGTAAACAGATTATTATCTAGCATGCAAGTGAGGTAGGCAGAGAATTTATGATTTCAGTGTTTACCTTGGCACCAATTTGAGTATAGGGTATGGCTTTGAAACTACTTATGGAATTTAAGCAGCCTGAGATTTGAAAAGGACCATATCCTTAAAGCAAACCTTGGGATTTCATGCTCACTAAGTACCTCACCACACTTACCAATTTAAGCATTCTATGACACTTGCCAGTCAATTGAGAGATAAATGGGTATGCAGTGCATCACACTTCCAGCTGAGGCCCCACTCCCAAACAGCGTGGAAGCATCCTAAGAGGTGGAAGCATTTTAAGTGCTTGCTCCCATGGAGATAGCCCATTTCTGCCCTGATTAAGCTATGCTTCCCCCATGTGACAGGGAAATCGTTGCTGTGCTGGAGTGGTGCACAAGGTAACAGAGTCACCCACGTGCCTGCTGTTTCATCATGCTTGCTGGCAAAACAGCATGGGGTGTGTGTGACAAGGTCCAAAGAGAAACTGTAGTTTGGGTGATAGTGCCTGAGGTTTACTTTCCAGTAAGTGGCTGACTAAATAAAGTGGTCCTTATTCAACCCCAAGCTTTGAACTGGTCTCATCATTATTCCAAGGTTAGTCATCAAAGGTGAGAAACGTTTGGAGGAGTTTTGACATTATTCCACATTAATGTGTATAGTAGGCATGAGAAAAATGAAACGGAAATTAAAAGGATTCGTAATGCCATCCCAGGTTACGAGGGATGGCATTCTTATGCTCAAAAGATCAAGTCTAGAGGCAGACCATCTGGCGGTCTCTCCATACTGCTGAGGGCTGACCTGGGATGGACGGGAACTAGATTGTTAGAGGGTTGGAATTCTCCGCATCTCCTACCCATCCTTTGCAAGCACTCTGGGAATGCACAAGCCCACATTTATATCATAATTAACGTGTATATTCCCCTGAGTTCTTCAATATATTACAAACCTGAGGTGTGGGCTCACTTGGAGGTGACTATATTGGAGCTTTTAGATCAGTACCCACAAGCCATCCCTGTGATTTTGGGGGACTTTAATGCGAGGCTGGGGCCCAAACCCTGGGACCATGCCAAAACTCTAGGCCTGTCTCACCCTTCACACCATTCACTTGTTAATTGGTCATCTAGGGACAAGAAGGTGAATGCGGCCGGCTCAAGCTTGTTATCGCTGGTATGTAGATGTGATATGATCCTCTTGGGTGGTAAGGATACTTCTTTTGTATATCCTTATACTTTCCACGGGCCATCCGCAAGCAGTACTGTGGATTATATCGGTATTACTGCAGATTTTGAACCCCTTTTCTCTCAGATTTTTGTCTTCCCCGTTGCCCATAGTGATCACCAACCTATAGGTGTTCACCTTATCGGTCCCTCGGACCTAAGACCCTCAGTATCAGGGGATCAATGGCTACGTGACCATCTAGAGACTCATTCTCACTATAGCATCAAATGGCTGAAGGTTGACCTTTCAACCTTAAACAATGACATGAATTCCCAGGAAGTGACCTCCTATGCCAACACCGTTCTGTCGCCCTCCGCCTCCTGGGGAGAGGTCTCCAAGGCTTTTAGTGATATGTGTCATCTTTTGAAAAAACACCTAATTAAACCCAGCCCTAAGGACATAAAGAAATCCTCCCGGAGCTGGTTTGACCAAGAGTGCCAGGACCTCCGGAAAAGACTCAGGAAATGGCTTAGGATATCTAAATCCAACCCTGCCCCAGAATTTCACTCTCAGATGCTCTCCTTGAGGAGGCATTATAAACAAACAGTGAAGCTCAAAAAGAAGCTATATGACGTCTCCGTTTGGAGGGAGCTAGAAAACTCGGCAAAAGATAGTTCTACGGTAATTTTCTGGAACCAAGTGAAGGGAATACTCAATGAGAACAAATCTATGGCTGACAATCTTATTCCACCTGAAGTATGGGAACAGTATTTCCAGCAATTGTTCGCTAAATCTCCAGCTAGCCACAGTAACTCCCAAGATAGGCTGCTCCCACAAGAACTCCCTGAATGGCCCCAAATTTCCCCCGCGGAAATTAAATCCATAATCCAGATATTAAAACCAGGAAAAGCCCCTGGGGAGGATTTTCTTCCCGGGGAGCTCTTCAAGGACAGGATACAGTGGTGGGCCACTTTATTGGCAGGACTTTGCTCGCACATTGTCAAAACTCTGTGCATTCCCACAGGTTGGAAAATGGCAATAATAGTCCCGATACATAAAAAGGTAACAAAAAGATCCCAAGAACTACCGTCCTATCAGCCTCATTGATATCACTGCAAAAATATTCTCCCGAATTCTTTTGGACAGGATTGAGACCTGGGTCCTTACTAACAACCTACTGCCGGAAGAGCTTGCAGGGTTCAGGAAAGGAAGATCCCCCATGGACAACTGTTTAGTCCTAAATCACCTAGTGACTCAATCCTTACATAAGGGCAGACCACTCCTCGCAGCCTTTATTGACTTCTCAGCTGCGTTTGACAGCATTAACAGAGACATTCTCTGGGAAAAATTGGAATCTCGGGGGATCGATCGCAGACTACTAGCCCTGATTCAGAACCTCCACTCCGATAATGTCATCCAGACTAGAACAGGCGCAAAACGCGTGCTCACCAACAAAGTTAAAATAGCTAAGGGAGTCAGACAAGGTTGCATTTTAGCACCTATATTGTTTAACTTATTTATTAGTGACCTTCCTGACTTCCTAAATGAGAATTCCCTCCATAGGCCCAAAATAGGGCCTCGCCCTCTCAATACCCTTCTTTACGCGGATGATCTTGTCATCATTGCTTTCTCCCAGGTAGGCTTGAGAAGGGCGTTAAGGAAACTCAACACATACGCCAGCGCAAATGACCTGACAATCAACAAAAACAAATCAAAAGTGATGAGATTTGCTAGGAGAGACAGGAAGCACAAGTGGTCTCTTGGACAGGAGGCAATCGAACAAGTTAAAAAGTATACTTACCTTGGGGTCACCTTCTCTGCTAACGGGTCATGGGTGGATCATATGCATGCACTTTCCATCAAGGCTAACCTCAGGCTTTCTCAGCTTACCAGGTTAATTAACCGCCACTACCCGGGATCCCTTCTGCCAATTCTCAAAGTCTATGCCGCCAAGGTTTTGCCTCTCTTGTTGTATGGCGCAGAAATTTGGGGCCTGACCAATGTCACCCCTATTGAGCGCACCCAGACTAACTTTTTAAGGCGGATTCTGGGGGTGAATAATCGCACTCCTGCAGCGGCAGTCAGGTCCGAATTAGGCAGACACCAAATCTCAGGCCTAGCAAAAATTAGAGCCATTAACTACTGGTGCAAGGTAAACAATCTAGAAGATGCGAGACTGCCCAAGTTGTGCCTGATGGAGCAATTCAGAGTTCCCTCTCAGAAAACATGGGGGGGGCTCCATAATGACATATCTCAACCTACAGGGGCTCCAGGTGGATCCGTCGAACATCAGAGTGACTTCAATGACGAACCGGGTGAAGCAGAGGATACTCGATGTATGTGCCCAAGATGACCTAGCCCATTTGGCTAGGGTCAAATCCATGCACTGGTTAGCCCAACAACCCAACCACTTTGTTACTGCCCCGTATCTGGCTCGCCCGCTCCTACCTCACCTTAGGATTGCCCTAACTAGAGCTAGGTTCGAGCAATTCGAGTCTATGGTGAGGGCCGGCAGATATGCTGCCACACCCTATAGGGACAGAGTCTGTGTCTGCGGCCTACCAGAAGTCGAGGATCTAGTCCACATTTTGTTGATCTGTCCCATATATGCAGAGGAGAGGGAGAAATACCTTAGCTATTTACTATCCAAAAGGACATTTTGGCCCTCTACCTTTAAAATTAACTTCCTCCTCTCAGACTCTAACCTTCAAACGGTGTATAAGGTAGCTGCTTACCTATTTAAAGCATATAAAAAGAGACAGCGGTATATGGAGTCTATTGGAGTCAACTGTGTGGGGGATGAGTTCCAGTAGGCGGCATGGAACAGCCCGCGGTACAGCGGTAACAAGCATCACATCAACTGATCACCGGGCCTCCTAAGTATCCTATGCTAATAGTTTCCCTTCCTATGTGTTGACGCAAGACAATTGCAATAAGTTTAGTTTTTAATGTGTTACATTGTTTGCCTTGTACATTAGGTACTGATTTTATCCTTATTTTGTATACTACTCTGCTGTTGGAGCTTTTATTTGAAATGACCTGACGGTTACTCAATAAACGTGACTGACTGACTGACAAATAAATTATTCCACATTAATGTGTATAGTAGGCATGAGAAAAATGAAACGGAAATTAAAAGGATTCGTAAGAGATTCGTATGTAATGGGACTTTTGAGCTTTTACGGATCGCTGCCGCGAACCCGGAAGTAGACTTCCTTTTACGGTCCTTGAGGCCAACAATTTGCGTTATGATCGTAATAAATTCTTAATTATTGTACTACGTACTCACTTCTCCCTGTCTTCTCCCCTCATTTCCTTCCCGCCTTCATTCAGCTTCTTCTTTTTCCCGCATTTCTATGGGGAACTGGAAGTGACGCTGCTGCTAGGTAGGCAATGCATTCTGGAAAGTGTAGTCCTCCATGCTTCTCCCCTCCTTCTCTTCCCCGTTGCTCTGCTGCCATGCCCCATCGCAGAGGCCAGCTTCACACACACACGCGCGCGCTTCTCCTCCTCTCTCTCCCTGCGCTCTCTCAGATGCTTCTCTTCCCCGTTGCTCTGCCATGCCCCATCGCAGGGGCCAGCTTCAGCCCTCCAGGTACGTGTTTTGGACTTCAACTCCCACCATTCCTCACAGCCTCAGGCCTCTTCCTTTTCCTCTCAGCCTGGGCAAACTTGGGCCCTCGCTCCCTCAGGATCGGGGTGAGAGAAAGGCAGCGAGGAGCGAGGGGGGGCTCCTCCTCCTTTTCTTTTGCTGCTTCCAAGAATAGAATACCCCCTCCCTCCCTTCCTCCTTCCCTCCCTCCTTCCTATTTGGAGAGTCCCATCTAGAATTCAGTGTGGTTTATTCAAGTTTTGGCCTACAACTCCCAGAAATCCCAGCCAATTTACCAGCTGTTAGGATTTCTGGGAGTTGTAGGCCAAAACCATCTGGAATGCGCATGCTCTGGCATACGAATTACTAACAAATTTCGTTAGTACTTAAGTTACATTTTAGAAATTTTTGGGAAATTTTTTGTAAGTCTTTCTTTTACTAATCAACCCCCCCCCCCATTTGATTTTAGAATCGCCATTTTTGGATTCGAAACCATGCCTAGTGTATAGTTACACATGCCCCTCCCTCTATATGATAAAGATAAATCTCATCCAATGCTCTTAAACATTTCACACATAAAAACTGGGGCACATGTGGCCAGATAAATACAGAGTGGATTTAAGAAAGCAAAAATTATTTAATGAGAAAGAACAGACAAGTTGGGAGATGTAACATTTTGGTTTTGCCTAAATCTATGGAGAAGGGCAAGAGTCAGTCCTATCTTCTCTTGTCTACTCCATTTAGTTAACTCAATGCAAATTACTTTTGCATTTTGAACTCAGTTTGCATCATTGGAGTTAAGCTGAGGACAAAATGGGAAGAGAAGGAAGGAGAACTTGGGACATTTTACAAGTAGCAAAAAAGGCGGGCTAATAGAGGCATTACCTAGGAGTGCCCCTAGCAAATAAGGATGAAGTGTAAGTTATCTTGAAGAAACATAAGATTTTATTTCACTTCTTTCACTTTTCTTAAATAGTTTTAATTTGTCAAAAAACTTTTAATTTGTATCTAATGAGAAATGCATAATTTCCTTTCATTTCACAAACCACTTGGTGAATAGGGATGGCATGAGGTGGTGGTTTGACATGAGGAAGACAGACCTCAGCCTAATTGACAAAACAGAGAGAAACCTGAAAATATTGATTTTACGGGTGGGCAAACCAACACAGAGAAGGTTAACTGTTTTAGCTAAAGTGGCATACCATGTCAGGTGTGAAGGGCCGGAAATAGAACTGGAGAAGTTCAGCTTTTCCATCTCTGTGCTCCCAGGCTCATTTGGATTTAGGAGCATTTCCAATATTTACAGGTGTGCTTGCCTGATTGTTCCTTAGCCTACTGTGTCTACTAATGCAACATAAACTGGAGGCAACAGCATCCCAGTGCAATAAATGGAAGAAAGAGAAGGGAAGAAGGAGAGTAAATTGAAAGATTTTGAGGCGTCATTAACATTTGCAGCCATCCAAGTAACCATTCAAGGCATAGAAAAATAACATTTAAAAACGTGGTACACTACATATGTTTTCAAATATCCATTCTATTTTCAGAGCGATTCAACAGAATTAGGACATAAAAACAAAATATGTCTGTCTGTACAGTACACCATAGGGCTAGACAGAAGTAGCAGTAGGATTGAATTCTACCCCCAGTTTCCCACTATTGACTTACTACAGAGAGTCCCTCTGTTGGAGCACCCCAGCTATTGAATAAATCCTCTCCATTGAGACTATATTGGCACCATCACTGCCATCCTTCCAGCAACAAGTGAATTTGATTTATTTAATGTGCCCTTAGGCTTTAAAATGGTTTTACTTTTACACAGTTTAAATTAGCCAAATTAGTTTTCATGCACCCAACTCTGAAACCTTTTAAAGTAAAACCTAGGATTTTATTCAGTAAATGCGAGCAAATATTATCTGCTCTTAAAATAGATGATGGAAATAGAGGTCTCTGTAACTTACATTCCTTACATCTGACCCATGCTGATTTTGAGATTTGCTAGTTGGTTGATACTCATGTAACTGAAATGCCTGTGTTCTATGATCCCTCCCATCATATATCTGACTTAGACCTCTCTTCTCCCCACTACGGAAAATCTATTACTATGGTGAAACAAACACCTGAATAAAGATGCTTCTGTCAGGCCCATGCTCTTGTCATCACACAAACATCTTCCACTGTTCCCCCACCCCCACCCCCCAAGGGTCTAACAATCTCTTGTTAATCTTATTTATGGGGGGGGGGGGGACAAGATAACCTGTCCAAATGGTGGTGGTGGTAGATCAACACATCATGCTGGGATGATGCTTCCTGCATAATCAGACCATGAGATGCTGACAGGGCTGGCCCTATGTTGTCTTACAATGTACTATCAGAAAAAGGCATATCTTCCACACTCACCCTTCCCCTAATGCTGCCACAGAGGCACATTTTTCTTCAGAAAACAGTTCTTGCAGAAGGCCTCCACAGTCATCTATTTCATCAACACCTGGCTTGGGGAGATAATCGGAATCAAGGTACTATGGAAGGGTGAGCGAGAGATAGATGCTTTTCCAAGTCACTTTCTGAATAACTTTCAGAGCTGGAGGAAGGAACTGAAGATACTTCCGTTTCCTGCATCTCTTTCTAAAGCGGCAGATGGAAATACCACTGCAACAGCTGTTCCCACTGCCAGTCCCTCTCCATCTTTCTCCTAGGGAAGGAAATTAACTGGTGCTTCAAAATTTCTTTCCCCTTCGTTTTCATGGATGTGAAGATTGCAGCTGATACTGCCACATCTTCCTCCTCCTTCTACTGCTGAGAGGAGGATACCTCACCTTCTGGCAGAGTATAGCAGAGTGGAAGAGGCAGGGTAGATAGGTGAGTGGGGATATCAATTACCTCAAGGATGTGCAGGGTTAACATTTGTGGGGGAGTATAATGTGAGATGGGGCAATATTTGATTTTCTATCCCAAGTGAAAGATAGGCAGATGAGAGCCTGTCCTTCATCCCAAATGTTGTTGGAGCTGGAGGTTGATACTTTTTGCCCACCCCAGTCCAAAGAATTCTACTTTTCCAAAACCATTACATACAATGTCCCCCTTTCATGATAGTTAGGGGCACAGAGCCCTGCAGAAATTGGAGAACTGTGAATAAAATGCTCCCCCCCCCCCAAAAAAAAACAGAACACCTCTCTTGGCTTCTCTGTGTCTTTTGCGACAATTCTATGGCCAATTTCCATGAATTAATCTTCCTGCTCAAATCCACAAATAATCAAATCCACAAAAATTAAATCCATAGAATGAGAGGATGTATTATATAAATAACTCTGAAAATTTGAAGAAATGTAACATGTTTTGCATGAAATAGCTTTCTTGTCTAACTTTTAAAAAATTCTTCCACTTTAATAAAATTCAATCATTTTAATGGATTTCATTGTGAACTGCATTAGTTACCATACCTCTAGCGGAAAGCAGATTGAATTAGGGTGAATTCAATACCACATCCCTAGTAGAAAACATATCTGGGACAATTTGGGGCACTTAAGTGCTTTCATAACAATTGCAGCACAGGCATATTTAATAAATAGTATCTTGGATGGAATCATTTGTGTGGATTTTTCTTTTTTTCCGTGCAGATTTCATGAGAAGGACAGGAAAGGGCTTTTAAAATTGCAAATCAGGGAATCTTGGGATTTTGGGACACTAAACAATGGAAGGCAAGTATCTCCAAAAGCCAAAATGTTCTGTGCTGAGTGTGTGTGTTTAGAGAGATAAACTCTGGGGACTCTAGGAGTAGTATTTGAAAGTGATCTTGTAGATTTATAGAAGAAAATTGCACAGGAACCTTTTGAGAGGAGAACAGAATGTATTTCAGAACAATGTTTAATGTGAGTATGCATTCAGGGACATAGGGCATAAAATTGTTTATAACTATGTGTGTGTGTGTGTGTGTGTGTGTATGTAGATAGTTAGATAGTTAGTTAGATAGATAGATAGGGATTTGGAGGGACTATGGGCTATCTGGAGGACTGTGACAGTAAGAACTAGAGACTACATGGAGCCATGGCCTCCAATTTTCATGCCTCTAAACTGACCTGATAGAATTGAGCTATCTCCATTTACACAGGAAGTAAATACGATTTAATGAGTGACATTTACAAAAACCCTGTGTCTTTTGCCAAGGTATAAAACAAAGAAATGCTGAATTACTACTTTGTTACTAGATCCCTCCCTCTTTTAAGGTTAAGAAATGTCTGGAAATATTACTTAGAAAGCTATATTCTAGATCAGAGCTTACATTTTTCCACTGGTGACCCCTTTAGGCCTGAGAAATATTTATATGACCCCAACTATATAGATCCATAAAATCAAACATTTGCTGATAAAAAAATCAGCCTTTGCAAGGCTTGCTAAACAGGCTTTTATGATGTACAGCTGAAGCATATTCTGCAGAGTCCCCTGTAAACACTGCACAACAGATTCTAAAACACCTACTTGGTGATGTCCAGAAATCTTTTGCTGTTTCCAAATGTATCAGGACACCAACACTGAGCTAAGAGGCCACCATTTCTGATTGAGACCCATGGTTTAAGAGGCAGTGCACTAAATCAGAAGTGGAAAACTGCAACTGATGTTTTTTGTCCTACTGCTCTATCTAGGGTTGGATCTACACTGTCCTATATCCCAACGTCTGATCTCAGATAATCACCTTATCCCAGATTATCTGGAAGTGTATACTCTTATAATCCAGTTCAAAGCAGATAATTTAGGAGCAGATTCTGTGATATATGACAGTGTAGATCCAGCCTAGTTGTAGTTAATGGTAATGAATTATACAAGTTGCAGATGTTTTGGTATGGCATGCTTTGGGCTTCAAGTTACAGACATTGCAGCCATCAGGGTGAAGCAAGAGGGATTCTGAGAATTGTGTACTAAAGGTTACCCAAACCTGTTTAGTTGATATAGGTTTCTCCATGAGATAGGCAGGTTCTTCGGGTTTTATTAGCATATTGGCAAATACCCTAAAGGCACCAGATCCCATCTGATCTTGGAAGGTAAGCAAGGCCAACCTTGGTTAGTACTTGGAAAGGAGATTTCCAATCAATACCACCTGTGAGTATTCCTTGTCTAAGAGACCCCAATGGAATTCCTGCGGTCACCATAAATGAACAAGTGACTTGAAGGCAATTGCAGACTATTGAAACCAAAAACAGCTAGAATTTATTTAAGGGAGATTGGGGTGGGTGGTGGAGGAAGGAGTGTTGCAGTGGACACAGCTTTTGATACAGGTGTAGTACTTTTATAACATTTATAAAATATTACTTTAGTTTGTATTTTATTTTTTGTATTGAGTGTTTTTTAATTTGATGGTGACTATAAAACATTGTATGCTGCATTGAATCCCATGCATTAAAATAAAATACAATATTTTGTATGCAGTATACCTTGCTAGATAGTTTCATTTCAGTTTGGCAGTTCATGCCTGATAATAGACCAGCAGCAGAGAATGGACTTTCTTATAAGATATATCCTTGCACGATTCTTCTAGCAATAAGAGGAGAATTGGAACTGTGCAGTTCAATTTCTTTTGTTTGCTGCTGTCCTTCCACAGGGGAATAGCCCTACCACAAAATCTTTCTAGCATTTTCCCCCTTCAGTTCCCAAATTTCTAAAAATTTTGTGACATAAAACTTCACCTGAGCATTTAGAAATAGTTTTAGACATCCAAAGAAAGAGTGTTGGAAGTTATAAAAGGAATGTAAACACAGCAAATGCAGTATGACCCTCTTGTGTATGGATTTAGTATCCACAGTTTGACCTACCATGCTGCAAAAGAATATGATATAGAGTCCAGGATCTGTTTGTGGCTTCTCTAAGTCCTCCAGTGTGATTTCATGGTATGTTTCCATCCTAAGTGCTGTCAAAATATAGAATCTGCTATTATCCACAATGTTAGGAATCCACAGGAACGGAGGTGTTGATATGGGGATGGTATTGTCACGATGCAGGGTCTTGGCCCAGCCCCCTAACCACACACAGAGAGACGGTAATCAGCTAACTATTTATTGAATAATAAAAACAGGTGAAAAGGTAAATTGTCCATAAAAAGTATCAAAAGGTGAATCCAAAAGGTAAAGAGTCCGTAAGTAAAATCCAAAGGCAAACGTGGCAAAGGCTCCGCAAAGCAATGCGGATCAAGGACTTGGTCCGTGGCAAAGAACAAGGCAAAGTTCATGAACAACCCAAGAAACTTCTTGGCAAGGCTTGAGCTGATAACTTGGCTCCCTGGACTCCGCTCGCTTCACTCCGCTTAGAATAGAAATGGCCGAGCTACTGAGGATCCTTTCCCACGGATCCTATACTTAATCCCCTTGGCGAGGCCCCCGACGCTTTAGGCTTCTCCGCCAATCTGTGCTACGGGACCTAGCGCTTCTCTGGCGCTCTAGGCTCCGGTGCCAATCCCTCCTGCTTGACTCAATGCTCCGTCTCCTATCAAAGCTGTGCCCTTGCCTCCCAGCACCTGGCTCGCTATCTTCGTGAGAGCCGAACTCCCTTTCGGCTTCCATGGCCTCATCCTCCACTGTTTCCCTGATCCGTTCCAGTGACCCGAAACCACCTGGGTTCTCATACTGATCAGAATCATCGCTCTCAGGGTCAGCCTGACTTTCCCAATTTTCATAGCCATCAGGCCATTCATCATCCCAGGCCAGACTCTCTGTGGGAGAGGAAGGCCCAACTAACTCACCAGCCCCTTCCTCCATTTCCTCATCATCTGCATCTGGCCCTAATGCAAGTGGGACCCCCGGTGCTGCCCCCTGCCCTCGAGGCACGAAAGGGAACTGGGTTGCTACACTATCCCCCCCCCCTCAGGGCCCCTCCGAGGCCGCCCTCGAGGCTTGGGCTTGTCGGGATACTTGCGGTGAAAACGGGCAACAGTCAGGGGCGTGAACGTCCCATGCCGGTGTCCAAGAACGCTCTTTCGGTCCAAAACCCTTCCAGTCAATCAAATACTCCAGCTTCCGGTATCTGATGCAGGCATCCAGGATGTCCTGTACCTCAAACTCCTCCTCTCCATCTCGCATCACCGGGGGAGGGGGCGGCTGTGTCACATCAGGCCGCACCCCCTTCGCTGGTCTCAGCAGGGAACGATGAAAGACTGGATGGATCTTCATGTCCGCCGGCAGCTGTAGTTTGAAAGCAACAGGCCCCACACTCTCCAACACCTTGTAGGGACCCAAAAATTTCGCATCCAGTTTGCGGCTAGGCCTCTGCGTCGGCAAATTTTTGGTAGACAGCCAAACCTTGTCTCCCACTTGGATCTCAGGACCCTCTTGGCGCCGCCGATCAGCCATCCGCTTGTAATCCGCTTTAGCCTGGTCTAATTGAGTACGCAGCATCTCTTGCATCGCCGTGAGCTCCTGTAGCCAATCCTCTGCTGCTGGCACATCTCCGGATTGGTCTACAGGAGGGTAGAACCGAGGGTGATGTCCATAGTTAGCAAAGAAAAGAGTCTCTTTGATGGATTCTTGCGTAGCATTGTTGTAAGCAAACTCTGCCAAAGACAACAATGACGCCCAGTTGTTTTGCTGATAGTTTACATAGCACCGCAGATACTGTTCCAACGTGGCGTTAACCCTTTCGGTCTGCCCGTCGGTCTGGGGGTGATGAGCCGTAGACATCCGTGCCTCAATCCCCAGCAACTTCTGAACTGCCCGCCAGAACTGGGAAGTGAATTGGGTGCCTCGGTCTGTCACCAAACTCTGTGGAAGTCCGTGTAACCGAAACACATGTTGCACAAACATATCAGCAGTCTCTTTAGCAGTAGGCACCCCTACACATGGAATGAAGTGACTCATCTTGGTGAAGTAGTCCACCACGACCAGGATCGTGGTGAACCCCTTGGACTTTGGCAAATCAGTGATGAAATTGGCTGAGATCATCTTCCAGGGCGCAGAAGGGGTTGGAGCAAACCAGCCGGCTTGCCCCCTTGCTTCTTAGCCCGCTGGCAGACTGGGCAAGTGCTGACGTAGGCCTCCACATCCCTCCGCACCTTGGGCCACCAGAACTCTCGTAACACCAACTGTAAGGTTTTGAACAGTCCAAAGTGTCCCGCGGCCCAGCTATCATGGCAAAGTTTGAGAATGTCCTCTCTCTCATTGCCGGGGGACACGTAAACACAATCACGGCGGTACAGCAACCCATTTTTGACTTGGAAAGGGGATTGCACCCCCTTGGTTAGCTGCTCTTGCACCCAAGGGTCTCCCTTTTGTTGAGCTTGAATCCGGTCACTCAAAGGTCTCTTGCCCCCTGGGTCCGGGTTGACCGCCGGGGGCGGCGCAGGGATTGCGCCAGTGGCGGCAAAGTTCTCCGCTTTTAACAGCCGCGCCTCAAAAAGCCCTTCTTCTCCTCTGACATACTCTGGCTTCCGAGACAATGCATCGGCTTGTTTGGTCTGCTTGGGGGTCACATAGTGGATGTGGAAATTGAATCTCTCAAAGAACAGGGACCATCTCTGTTGCCTCTGGTTCAATTTGCGCTGAGTCTTTAAGTGCTCCAAGTTCCGGTGGTCGGTGTGAACTTCCACCGGAAATTGGGCCCCTTCAAGCAGGTGTCGCCAAACTTCAAAAGCTACTTTAATGGCCAGGAGCTCCTTCTCCCAGATGGTATAGTTCCTTTCCGGCGCCGTCAGCTGCCGGGAGTAGTAGGCACAGGGCAATAAGTCTGGCCCCTGCGGCTGTAGCAGGATCACTCCCACTGCTACATCCGAAGCATCTGCTTGTACGATGAAAGGAGTGCGGGGGTTAGGATGCTGCAGAAGCGGCTGCGTGGTGAACAGCTGCTTCAACTTCTGGAACCCCGCGTCCGCCTCCGGTGTCCACCGGAACGGCACCTTTCCCCGCATACACTGGGTGATGGGGTCGGCCCACTTGGCAAAGTCCGGGATGAACTTTCTGTAGTAGTTGGCAAAGCCCAGGAATCTTTGAATGTCTTTTTTGCTGGCAGGGGCTGCCCAATCTGCCACGGCTTGGACCTTGGTGTCGTCCATGGCGATGTCTGTAGGAGAGATGCGATAGCCCAGGAAATCCACCTCGCGTAGATCAAATGCGCATTTCTCCAGCTTGGCATAGAGACCGTGGTCTCTCAGCCTCTGCAGCACCTCCTTCACATGGCGGTCGTGGGTCGCCTGGTCAGGCGAAAAGATCAACAGATCATCCAAATACACTGCCAGATATCGATCTAACAGGTCTCAAAAGATGTCATTCATGAAGTGTTGGAAGCAGGCGGGAGCATTACACAACCCGAGTCCCATAACTCTGTATTCAAAACTTCCCCATTTAGTCTGGAAAGCGGTCTTCCATTCGTCGCCCTGACGAATACGCACCAGATTATAAGCACCCCTCAGGTCTAATTTGGTGAAGACCTTGGCTCCCCGCATCCGCTCCAACAGCTCAGGGATCAATGGCAGGGGGTAGCGGTTCCGAATCGTGATCTTGTTGAGCTCTCGATAGTCATTACAGAGCTGCAGCTCCCCCGATTTCTTCTTGACAAACAAGATTGGCGCCCCGGCCGGGGACTGAGAGGGCCGAATAAAACCTTTCCGCAGATTCTCATCCAAAAACTCCCGGAGAGCTTTTTTCTCCGGTTCCGAGAGAGGGTAGAGTCTTCCACGCGGGATGGGGGCTCCGGGCTCCAGCTCAATGGCACAATCGTAGGGTCGGTGGGGAGGCAAGTGTTCCACCTCCTTCTCGCTGAACACATCCCAAAATCCCGCATACTTTTTGGGCAAGGTCGCTGCTTGTTCTACCTCTTGAGCCTGGCAGGCCCGGGCCATCATACAGTGTCCCTGGCAATGTTCAGAAGAAAACTGCAACTGCCTTCTGGCCCAGGATATCTGTGGATCATGGAGAGTCAGCCAAACGATTCCCAGAATCACCGGGAAATCTGACAACTTGGTTACAAGGAAAGAAATGTCCTCTTTGTGTGAGCTTGTCCACATCTTGGTAGGGGTCATGTATTGGGTCACGGCCCCGGCTTTTAGTTGTCTTCTGTCGATGGTTTGCACGCCCTTAGGCTCCTTGAGATCATGAAACTGTAATCCGGCAGACTTGGCATAGTTTGCATCAATGAAGTTGTTGGTGGCCCCTGAGTCAATCATGGCATGTACCATCATGGGGCCCTTCTCTTTTGACCACAGGGCGACCATCACCAAAAACAACTGTCCAGTCTGTGGTTCTGGGGGAAGGTTAGCGACCGCGGCCGAGTTAGCGAACCCACTTAAACTCGGCTGGCCCCTTCCCCCGCCATCTGGATGGCCTCTTCAGCCTCTTGGGGCTCTTCGAACGCGGCTGAGGCCCGAGGGGTCTTGCCGCGCGGTTTCTGGGGGCACTCTCTGGAAAAATGACCGGATCCTCCACAGTACCAGCACAGGTTCAGCCGCTGGCGCCGGGCTTTCTCGGCGGCATCCACCTTGGGCCTCACGTGCCCCAACTGCATGGGCTCTGGTTCATCTAACGGCTGGGGAGCTGGTGCGAACGGCCGAAACGAAAAGCGGCTGGCCCCCGTCTCCTTGCGCACCACCGGTTTCTCCCCGAACCCTTTGTCCCATTGTCTCCGGGTCTGTAGTCCAGCCTCCACCCGTATGCTCAAAACGATCACCTCCTCCAGGTTGGTAGGCCGAGTAGCCCCTCTCAGGATCTCCTGTTGCATCTCCGGGGACAGGCCTTTCATATACTGGTAATGCAAGGCAGCGGGATTCCAGGCCACTTGAGCCGCCAACACGCGGAACCGGGAGATGTACTGGGACAAGGGCATGTCTCTCATAGACAAACGATCCAGCTCCCTCTCCGCTAGCTCTGCATTCACTGGGTCTCCCCAAGTAGTCTTGATGGCCTCCAGGAACGCCGCCAACATAGCCACTTGTGGGGATGTGGACTGCAACTGCGTGGTCGCCCAAGCTGCCGCTGTCCCTTCCAAGAGCGTGTAGACAAAGCCCACCTTGGCTTGTTCGGTGGCGAACTCCATGGGCTGGAGTTCCAGATACATTTCACATTGTCCAATGAACACGTTGACTTGAGCCGGGTTGCCACCAAACCGGGCCGGGGTAGACACAGAAGGGTGCCGGCCAGCCCTGGCCCACAGTTCTCCCAGTTCCTGTTGCAACGCTGCAACTTGAGCATCGGTCAATTGGGCCATTCCGCCGTCCGCGTCGCCTGGGGCGTCCCGTGGTGTGAAAAGGGGTTCGTGGTGTAGCTCGGCCAACTGTCACGATGCAGGGTCTTGGCCCAGCTCCTTAATCACACACACAGAGACGGTAATCAGCTAACTATTTATTGAATAATAAAAACAGGTGGAAAGGTAAATTGTCCATAAAAAGTATCAAAAGGTGAATCCAAAAGGTAAAGAGTCCGTAAGGAAAATCCAAAGGCAAACGTGGCAAAGGCTCCACAAAGCAATGCGGATCAAGGACTTGGTCTGTGGCAAAGAACAAGGCAAAGTTCATGAACAACCCAAGAAACTTCTTGGCAAGGCTTGAGCCGATAACTTGGCTCCGTGGACTCCGCTCGCTTCACTCCGCTTAGAATAGAAGTGGCCGAGCTACTGAGGATCCATTCCCACGGATCCTATACTTAATCCCCTTGGCGAGGCCCCCGACTCTCTAGGCTTCTCCGCCAATCTGTGCTACGGGACCTAGCGCTTCTCTGGCGCTCTAGGCTCCGGTGCCAATCCCTCCTGCTGAACTCAATGCTCCGTCTCCTATCAAAGCTGTGCCCTTGCCTCCCAGCACCTGGCTCGCTATCATCGTGAGAGCTGAACTCCCTTTCGGCTTCCATGGCCTCATCCTCCACTGTTTCCCTGATCCATTCCTGCGACCCGAAACCACCTGGGTTCTCATACTGATTGGAATCCTCGCTCTCAGGGTCAGCCTGACTTTCCCAATTTTCATAGCCGTCAGGCCATTCATCATCCCAGGCCAGACTCTCTGTGGGAGAGGAAGGCCCAGCTAACTCACCAGCCCCTTCCTCCATTTCCTCATCATCTGCATCTGGCCCTAATGCAAGTGGGACCCCCGGTGCTGCCCCCTGCCCCCCAGGCACGAAAGGGAACTGGGTTGCTACAGGTATTTTATAAAAGAGTTAAATGTGGATGGTTTTCAGTATTTTACTCTATGCAATGTTAAAAATTTGGTGGCAAGTAAAAATTCACGGGTGGGGGGGGGATCTCAATTGGGACTCCTTGTTGTGTTTCCCCCATAGTGACACTTCTGCTCTACATGATCATGGGGATTTACATTCCAGATGCCTTTCCTCAGACAACCCATTATTTGACACCAAACAAAATCTTGAGGATGGGTGTAATTGTAGATAGTTCTGTTCATAATATTCCTGCTCTGGGTGCAAGTCAAGTCAGTGTTTGAAATCAGTCAGTAGTAACAGCATATGTGTAAGCATATGCCTTTACTACCATATGGAAAATCATATGGGTATGGCTTTTCCTTCTGCAATCTCTCAAAAGTTTGTGTAAAAATCTTTTGCATGTTCTTTCTGTTTCATAAAGTTTATCTTTAAAGAATCTTTTACATTTTTTCTGGTAGAAAGAAAGGTACAAAAGTTGTCAAATAATTTAACTGGGGATTTCTTGACTGTATGGATTTTACTCCACATTGGAGAATAACTAGTGAGAAAATGGCTGCCATGACTCATTGCCTTTGGCGGTTTCTTTTGAAGATTGAGCTGTAAACATCGACCTGAACCAAATCCAGTTTTGGTGGATGAATACCATTAAAATTTTTACAAGAACATTCTTGGTGATGTATCACTGGAGTTGGGGGGTATAGATATTATTTTCTTTTTGTTCCAGTTTGCTGCTTCAAAGCATAAAGTTTCCTTATAAACCTATAATTGTATGCTTTTGGAAAATCAGCCAGTGGCTCCAAGTCAAAAGTATCACTTGATTCACACCTCCTTCTACATTTCTAATAACAAATGGAAAGTGTCTTAGATAATGTTTTGATCTGCCCACTTTTCTTTACTCATGACTTTCACATGAAAGGGATTGAGATATTATGGGCTACATACATGATTATTAGTCAAAAGGGATTATTGCTGGCTTTTACATCTCAATAATATCTTATGGTCTCACATCTCCATTTTGTGCTGCTCATGTTCTATGAAATATAACTATGTGGGTTATGCAGGGCTGCCATCTCTGTCATCTCTGCTATTTTTTAATGCTTTGGGAAGGAAGGTTGGAGTTTTGGTGGGTATTGCTTGTCTTACTCCAGAGTGCTCCCTACATCTACTAAGGGTCAATCCATTTTCTTACTTCAAATCCATTTACTCCCAGTAGAGGCCATTTTGGGAAAAGGAAACAAACTGAAAGTTAACTCAAAAAGTGGCCTTGAAAGATGCATTTAGTCCCTTGTCACATTTTCCTCAGCATTGGAAAAGAAGCAATCTTCTGCTGGTGAAGTACCTCTTTGGGGACATGCCAAAACAGATCCACTGTTTAAGAGCCTTGTCACCTCTCCCTCCAGTCCCTGAAGTGAGCACAGACTATAGTATCTGAGAACCTCATCACATGGAGGTCCTTTAGCCAGGAGACAACACAGGAATCTGTGGGGCAAATCCCTGAGGCAGCATTGGAAACCATTGGGCAGTGTCCTGCATTGCCCCCTTACAATCACATGCTGAAATCTGTCTATCGCTGGCTTGATCCAGTGCTGTCCCCAGCTTACTCTATGAAAACAGGTGCTCTGGCAGGGTCTGTCCTACCTGAATCTTGGCTGTGTACTAGAACGAGGCTTAAAACCCATGTGATAAGGTCCTTAAATATATGTGATTCATTCATAGAGCTAATTTCTCTACCCCAAAATGACACACATACACAAATTCACCAATGATGAGACTAGGAATTTTAGCTTGTTCTTCCTTCTCCTCATGTGAGATACTGAGACATTTCCAACTATTTTTGGCACATTTGCAAAAATGATTTTTTGTGCAAATAGTAGAACGCCAGAATTTCACAAACCGGCAGTTGCTGAAATAATTAATGGCACGAAGGTGTGATCCTTTTCATTAGTTTTTCAATCAAGTCCTACTGTTCAATCAGCTAGCCTTTTTATGTTTCCCCTCTGTGTGTGCTTTACTTCACAAAGGAAAAAGACATGTGTTTGTACAAAGGTATTTGTTAAAATGATAGAAACTTGGGAAAAAGGGAGAAAGGGTCTCCTTCTCTTGTTCTTGTGCTAGAAGTGAGAACTTTTGCAGAGAACTTTTGTGAATAGGAACATTTGGCAACTTCATGGCCAGCTGTCTCAGTGTTTTGTGATCTCACTTATCAAGAATGAGAAATTGTGCACATATTCTTCACATCTCTATATGCAGCCAACTAGAGGATGCAGCTCCACAACAGAGATGCTGTGACACAGAGAGATTCAATCCACTTTCTTACTGACTTAATCTGTGGTACAGGAGGCAGCATGGTTTCACATGAAGGACTGAAATTCCATGTATCTTCATACAGAAGGAGATCTCCTGGCTCCAAACTATTTAGATTTGTACATCAACACTAATTCCTTGATTTGAGTTTAGGACTTTAACTCTCAAATTGCAGTAAAAATTGACATCGCCTTTGCATATCTCTCTGTGACAGCTCATTGGGTATAGAAAGAAGATTATCATTTTTTTCCGTGTCAGGAGTGACTTGAGAAACTGCAAATCGCTTCTGGTGAAAATTAAAGTCATTGATAGTTAAATGCCTGAAATCAGAGATTAAGATCAGTGAAGGATTTCCATTAGTCTCCCAAATGAAGTTAGCTCTGACAATATCCAGGTGCAAAGGTTATTCCATTTCATCACTTTCTTATGCTTTGCATCATCACCATTCTACCAATTTTATAGTAAAGTATTCTCCTGTGGCTTTATGTGCTAATCAAGACTTTTGTATTCCATGACTTCTGTTGCTGTCACAGAGTCTCTGGACATCCCCAAGGTTGCCTAATCATATATGGCCTGCACCTTTAAGATAAGGTTTATAGGACTGTGGTAGAACACGTTTTTCAGGTGCAAAGTCACAAGTGTCATAGCAGACATCTTCAGTTAAAGAAGCACAAATAAACATACACAGCTAGAAAAAGCCTTTTGCCTGAGATCCTGGACAACTGAAGTGTAACCAGCTGCTAAGGAAAGATTACAGGAGGAAACTAAGTGGGAGCTGGTGTATGTGATCACATATATCCTCTTCCGAGAGTGTTCACTTTTAATCCCCAAAAGTTTTTTTTCATAGCTCTTTTGCTCATTACAGTATTTTAGATGTACAGCTAAATTTGTACCAAAACATATAAACTCAGATGTGTGGCCAACATGTCTTTGAAGCAGATGTTAGATAAGGGGAGGAATATAACCTAGTTTACACTTCTCAGGCTAATACACTGATAGGCGTGCAATTAGCCTTCAAAAGGTGTGCTTCTCCAAAATTTGTGATGCAGTTCTTGGCTCAAAAATATATACAAACAAATGCATCAGGAAAAACATACTAGAATGTGCCTTAGGAACAAAATGCATATTTTAGAGGAGACGCAGGCAGTTTAAAATGCATTTTTATCATGTTTTAATACAAAAATTGTGTGAAACAGGTTTTTTTTTAAAAAAAAATAAGCACAAGATAGCCCAGAAATTCACTTATTTAGTCAACCCTTAGCATAAATACTGAATTGGCACAGATGTTAGACAGCTGTGATTAGTTCTGATTGATGAAATATTACACAATTCATCCTGCTCAGACTTGAATATTATTGTTCATTGATACAATGTTGACTGGTTCCATTGCTCAATTACCCGATGTTACTCATTAATCCGTAGCAGTGAAACTGGAATGTGAGGTTAAGAGATGTAGAGTTAAGATCTGGCAAACAATTTCTGCTGCTTGTACATATTATGGCATGGTTCCCACAGTTCAAAATGGAAATGTCTGTTTGCTGTGCTTTTGCTGATTATGTTCCTGATGGTTAGAATTTTGTTTTGTTTTTTAAGAAAATAGTTTAAAATGAGTTTTATTTTTTTTGTTCTATTATTATATTAGTTCAGTTACTGGGTTTACTAGGTTTTCATCATTGGAATCCAATTTGAGAGTATTATATATATATATATATATATATATATAGAGAGAGAGAGAGAGAGAGAGAGAGAGATTGCCATGTCGTGCATCCCGGCAAATAGACAGCTAAACTATAAGCCGCAGAAGTACGAAAATCGGCAACACATTCCAACATACCACGAGGTACCTATACGGCCAAAAAAACCCACCCTAGATACCTCACAACGCCCCCAAACACAACCCCCCAAAAATGGGCAACGGAACCTGGCATCCCAGCCTCTTCGCCACCAGCGCACGTTTCGAACATTCACGCATGGCAGCCAATACTCGTCTTCGCCTCCTCCTCCTCAGGCCATCCTCCTCTGCCTCCTTCTTCCGCCTTCCCCCTCGCCGCTCCAATCGGGAACAGTGGCAGCGGCTCCAGGGAGGGAGGGAGGGGGCCAGGCAGGGAGGAGGAGGCGGCTCCCTTCCTCCTCCTCAGGCCCTCCTCCTCTGCCTCCTCCTTCCGCCTCCACCTCGCCGCTCCGATCAGGCACAGTGGCGGCGGCTCCGGGGAGGGAGGGGGCCAGGCAGGGAGGAGGAGGCGGCTCCCTTCCTCCTCCTCAGGCCCTCCTCCTCCACCTCCTCCTTCCGCCTCCCCCTCGCCACTCTGATCGGGAACAGCGGCAGCGGCTCCGGGGAGGGAGGGGGCCAGGCAGGGAGGAGGAGGCAGCTCTCTTCCTCCTCCTCAGGCCGTCCTCCTCTGCCTCCCCCTCGCCGCTCCAATCGGGAACAGCGACGGCAGCTCCGGGGATGCAGGGAGGAGGAGGCAGTGAGAGAAAGAAAGAGAGAGAAAGAGAGAGAAAGAGAGAGAAAGAGAGAGAGGGAGAGAGAGGGAGAGAGGGAGAGAGAAAGGGAGAGAGAGAGACAGAGAGAGACAGAGAGCGAAATAGAGACAGAGAGAAAGAGAGTCAGACAGAGAGAAAGAAAGACAGAGAGAGAAAAAAAGAGAGATAGAGAGACAGAGAGAGAAAAAGAGAGACAGAGATAGAGAGATAGAGAGAGAGAAAGAGAGACACAGAGAGAGAGAGACACAGAGAGAGAGAGAGAGAGAGAGAGAGAGAGAGAGAGAGAGAGAGAGAGTGACACATAGGAGTTACTATCCGATAAAGTTTCTTGAAAGTTTGAAGCTTCTTTCTATAGAGAAAAGCATTTTGGAGAAGGGCTTATACATAAAATCTACCTTCCTATCTTCATATTTCAATACCTTTAAGTTGGCTTTAGGAACCATAAAACAGAATCACAAAATAACAAGATATGTTCTTTATGAAACATTTGAATCACTTTGGGGTTTTTTCAACCTTCACAAAAATAGGAGGGGTTGAAATCCATCTCTCCCCTAATTAGGCCATAAGAAGTTATTTGAAATGTTCTCTCTGCTTGTGTCAGCACCCTGGTGGGCACTTTATATTCACTTAATGAAAGGCACTTTTTTCATATGGCAGAAGTTGTGGGGTATGTTTTACCATTCTCAGAGCCTTATTCCATCAGGTATGTGGACAACTGCAATGAATACTCCTACACTTCCTTGTTAGTGCTGGCAATTTGATTTCTGCTATACTCCAATATTATAATGTTGAAATTTGTATCTCCAAAGACATATGATAAGAACTCCAGTGGCACAGGATGTTTTCTCCATTGTCCTTGTTGAACACTGTGCATTATCTTTATGAGTGTAGTTATATTGGTATGTGGAAAGGAGCTGCTTCCTTTTCCACAGATGTATGATTGCAACTATATGGTGCCTGGGTGTACCTCTACAGCCAATAAGGAGGGGGGTGTACCAGGAGGCTCCAATTTCTTCAAAGTGAAAGGACAGTGCATCAGAAGTAACTGGATATACCTCTTTCCATGATATCGGAAAACTAGTACTGCCTTGAGTTCTCTACTGGAGGCCTGTAAATAAGGTTGAAGTCCACTTGGAGATTATTTGTAAGATAGAAGTAGTAATATAAATAAGAATATAGATTTTATGGCCATAATTGTGTATCAGCTGTTTAGGCTGATTCTACACAAGGCTAAAATGTGGCCCAAACTAGTATAAACTATACTGGTTTGAGGCGGCATTATGGACAGATGGGTGCTCTCAACCATCTCTGCAGTGGGACAGTGCCCCAAAGTCCAGCTGTGCTGAAGCTGGGTTGGCATAGTTCAGAATGAAGTAGGAATCTACCCCCAATTCTCCCCCCTCCAAAAAGAAAGCAACATACTTGCTCTTCTGCCTGTTTACTTTCTGGTTATTCCCATGTTACTGAACAAAGCAGTTTGTAAGGAGGAAGCCATCTCCCACTTCTCCCAAGTTATCTTGTTCTGTACCCATTAGTTACACCTGTGGAGTTTTCTTTTCTCAACATAAGGAAATAAAGAAAAGGCAGAACTACTAAATACCTTATTTGTCTCAGTCTTCTCCCAAAAAGTTAAAAGTACTCAACTTGGGGATGATGGAGCAGATGAAATAAGGGAAATGCAGTACATGATAGGTGAAAGGGCAGTACAGGGATATCTGCTTATATAAACGAATTCAAATCTCCAGGGCCAGATTAATTACATCCAAGAGTATTAAAAGAACTGGCAGAAGTAATTTCAGAACCACTGGCAATCATCTTTGAGAATTCCTGGAGAACAGGGAATTCCAGCAGACTTGGATGAAGGTGCAGAGGTCATGCTTATCAAATTATTATTACGATAAGTCCTTGCAGGACCATATGAGTGTGTGTGGGAAAAACCCCTTATGTGTAATTATCCTGTTCAGTTGGTTAAGTAAGTCAACCAGCAATCTTGCACCACACCCAAAGGGCTATAACTGTTTGGATTATTTTCTATGTGTTTGGGGGTGATGCTGTGTTGGTGTGTGGCGTGCTGCTGGAGTTCTGGCAAGACATGCTGAAGAATCCTGAAGAAGCCTTTTACTCTGAGGAGACCTATGGACAAAGGCTATGGGAAGCAGTTTGGCTATGGCATAATAGCATTTACTTCAGGTTTATTTTTCATCTCATTTGCTGTAAAGATGAAGATAAGAACATAAGAAGAGCCATGCTGAATCGGGCCTCAGCCCATCTAGTCCAGCATTCTGTGTCACACAGTGGCCCACTAGTTGTACACAGGGATCTCTAGCAGAAAGGAGGGCAAAACCCTCACCTGCTCCCGACCCCCCACAACCAGTACCCGGGGAAATCCTGCCTGCCTCCATCAACACAGAGGTGGCACTTGGATGTCCATTTCAGTAACTACTGATTCCCTTGGTATCCATGAATCTGTCTAATCCTGCCTTGAAGCTGTCCAGGCTGACAGCTGTCACAACCTCCTCTGGAAGTGAATTCCATACCCAATGACCCTCTGGGTGAAGAAATATTTCCCTTTATTAGTCCTAACTTTCCTACCTTGGAGCTTTAGGGAGTGCCCCCTAGTCCTAGTGTTGTGTGACAGAGAAAATATTTTTCTTTATTCACCTTTTCTATCCCATGCATGATTTTATACACTTCGATCAAGTCACCTCTTAAACACCGTCTTTCAAGGCTGAAAAGACCAAGGCGTTGCAACCTGATTTCATAAGGGAGCTGCTCCATCCCTCGGATCATTTTTGTTGCCCTTCTATAAAAGATGTTTTATTTTATGTTTCTTACAAAGACTATGTAAGTTTGTTGCAATGCTTATTTTTATAAGCAACATTGCCAGTTTTGTTTTTCTCTGCCAAGTAAAGAGAGTAAAGATTTTCTGTTCACTTTTACTCCTGGTTTGACTTTTGCACTCTGGGTACTGGGCATTGGGTTAACACATGTGCTGCGTAATAATTATTGTGTGACACCAAATTGGGAGGGATATCTAATAACCCAGGGGACAGGGTCAGAATTCAAAACAACCTTAACAGATTAGAGAACTGGGTCAAAAGTATCTAAATGAATTTGAACAAGGAAAAGTGTATGGTATTACACTTAGCAATAAAAATGAAAAGGACAAATATAGAATGGGTGGCTTGAAAGTAGTCCATGTGAAATGGATCTAGGAGTCTTAGTAGATCACAAACTGAACATGACTCAAGAGTGTGACATGGCTGCTAAAAAAGCCAATGGAATTCTAGGCTGCATCAATAGGAATATAGTGTCTATATCGAGGAAAGTCATGATGCTTCTCTATTCTGCTTTTGTCAGACCTCACCTGGAATACTGTGTTCAGTTCAGGGCACCACAATTTAAGAAGGATATTGACAAGCTAGAATGTGACCAGAGAAGGACAACCAAAAGGATCAAAGTTTTGGAAGCCAAGCCCTGTGAGGAACAGCTTAGAGAGCTAGTATGTTTAGTTCGGAACAGAGAAGGTTGAGAGAGAACATGATAGCCATATTCAAATATTTGAAAAGGAGTTCACATTGAGGAGAGGGCAAGCTTGTCTGCTGCTGCTCTAGAGACCAGGGCATGGGTCAATGGCCTCAAATTGCAGGAAAATAAATTCCACCTGAAAATTAGAAAAAAAATCTTTCTGATGGTAAGAGCTGTGGAATATGCTACCTGCGAGTGTTGTGGTGTCTCATTATCTTCAGATTTTAAAGCAGAGGCTGGATGGCCATCTGTTGGGAGTTCTCTGATTGTACTTTCCTGTATGGCAGTGAGTTGGACTAGATGATCCTTGTGATCTCTTCCAACTCTATGATTCCACAATTCTAATTCTTGAAGGAGAACTTTGACTGATACTTAGTCTGACTGATTTAAAGAATGTTCCCTACAATGAGAGCACTCTCTCAGACTGAACCCTTGAGACATAATCCCACGGTTCTCCTATTGCATCTGTGATTACTGTTAGATAACTCAGGCCTATTGAGATGAGCAGTGTTTAGTGGTACTGAGAGAGAGTGGCTGGTGAATCAGCTATCTTAGGAACTAAGCCTAACACAGAGAGATACATCCCACACCTGCATCCTAGTACCTATTGAGGATTTAGAAGATATGGAATATTCAACATTAGAACAAAAAACAATATTTTTCTCCCATACCCACTGCCCCCATGCACAGAGTAATTTGATCTGAAAGTTGCTGAGCTACAAAAACAAAACATAACTCAATTGTGTTGTCACAGTACAGATTGTAGAGCTAAATCAATTTTTGCCTTTTCTCTTCAAGCTACCAATTTCATTTTCCTAGCTTTGTTTCTCTTCCTACATATCTATTTTGTATCTCTCTGCCCACACATCATTTGTTAGAAGCATTTTTTGCAAGTGTACTCTTTAGAAATTGTATGTGGCATGATCCTGATATTGAGACTACTGAAAAACTGTCATACTCTCCACTTTGTAACCACTTGCACAGCTGGAGAACTATTATGCACAAAAATTTGGATTGTTCATACATCATTAATAGTGGTTAACAGATCATAAGAATATACAAAATATCTTGCTAAATTGGACTAACCATTAAAAACTGCTACTGTGAATAGGAAGGACATTTAAAATGTTGTAAATGATTGAAAATGTGGAGAAAATGTTGTTTTCTTCACAAAACAATCACGTGAGTTTGTCCAATACAGTGGTACCACTGGTCCAATACAATCTAGACAACAGGCAGATAATAATAAAGTTCCACTGTGCCATTTTGAAGAACAGGTATTTCCAGATATCTCGGATAAATAGCCAAAGTAGTTTTAAAAGTTGATAGTTTTCTCTTCTGAAAAATCTATACAGATTTTTTCAACCTCAGTTAAACCAATCAGATGCAGTGTCCTCAAATAAAAATGTTTAGGGCTGTTAAGTCTAGCACCCATCAGGCTACTGTTACTGGAGAGCAATCATCATTGTCCTACAGATAAAGGAGCCTGTGACCTTCCAGATATTTTGGACTGTAACAACCACTGTCATTCTTATTGGTAATGTTGGGCAGAGCTGATGGTAATTACAGGTGAAAATTATTAGTGATTCTGGTGGCCACTGAGTGGGAAGCAGCTCCATCATATCTCGCCTCAGTAGGTGTTGATAGCCCTTCCCACTACTGTCAACTGTTATTCTGTTGGTCTCAGAGTGAGATGCAACCAGTTAGCCAGACAAAGATCCATCATGTCTTATTTATTACATCCTGTTTAGATTGTAAGTCTGAGAGCAAACTAACGTTTTGTAAGCTGCTGAGAGCCTTTGCAGCTGAAGAGTAGGGTATAAATGTCCTATATAAATTAAAGGATGTGATAGGAAGACCATTTTTAATTAAAACACAACAACTATGCAGCATGTCTGGATGTGCTAAGAGACTGTAGTTTTGACTTATTTGTTACCTTTCTAGCATGTCAGAGACATGAGTAGCTCAGGGTGTTGCCAATGGGAAGGCTATCCTTCTCATTTTATCCGTGAAACCACTCCACCATTCAGATTAGGATGATATATAGTTTGAAGTTGTTTGCTCAAGAAGTTTTATGTGTCAAGAATCTCAATCCTTTGATTTTGTAAGTTTATCTAACAAATAATAGGTGGAAGAGACCACAAGGATTATCCATGCCAATCCCCTGCAATGTACAATCAAAGCCCAATCAATGGCAATGTCAAATGCTCTATATCCATATTCAATTTATGATCATAGAGTTGTAGAATTTTGCGTCAAATACATATATTTTGTACAAATGGTGAAACTGAGCCACCAAAACTTACTGTTTGGCATTTTAATGAGAGTAAGTCTTCTGATGAGGCTATAGAACTTTCAAGATACTTTCTTGCCACGTTAATACTGTTAATCACATGTTGATTAACCATAGTGTGTATACATTGTTGATTACCTTTTGATTAATCAAACTAGAAACTGTAATCAAGAAAGCAGAAGAAACATAGGAACCAGAAAGGAAGTCATGAAGGAGCAACATGAAATCCTCAAGTGTAAAGATTATTAAACACCAAAATCAGAATAATCCAGGTCACATATTTCTAGTTTCTGTGTATCATTGAGAAAGCGGGACAGTGAAGAAAGCTGTCACAAAGGGCATCAATTCATTTGAAATGTAGTGCTTGAGAAGAGTTCTGTTTACATTATGGACAAAGATGTGAGGTTGTTATATTGTCATGAGATGATAAGATTCATTGGAAAAGACAATAGTGCTGGATAAAGTAGAAAAATAGGGAGACTATCCAAGGGATGGATTGAAGAAGCTATGGCTCTGCGTTTGCAAGACTTGAACAGGTCTTTAGCTGTTTGGACATGTAAAGATTTCTCATTCATGGGGCTGCCATAATTTAAAGTTGCCTTAATAGCAAATAATCACCACTGTAACAGTTGCCGTCATCATCATTGTTACTACTATAGGTGAAATATCTCTTATCTGAAATGCTTGAGACCATAAGTGTTCCATTTTTTCAGGTGATACTAGATTTTGGAATAGCTGCATATGCGTAATGTGATATCTTGAAGATGGGACCAAAGTCTAAACATGGAATTTATTCGTATTTCATATGCCTTGTACACATAGCTTGAGGGTACTTTTATACAGAACACAGTACAATCCCTGTACCTGTAGAACCAGTACCCACAGTCTCATGTCCTTACATCTAACAAAATAAGGTCCTTCTAGGGATTTTCTAGGTCCTCCAGCAGGACTCTGTATTATTCTTGGGCCAGAAGTCCTTCGTTTCAAGCTTTTGTCCATCCATGTGAAGTTTAGGAACATACCCACCATGATTATAAGAATCATATGGCATGTTTTAAATATTTTTTAATGAAACAAAGTTTTGTATACAGAACCATGAGAAAGAAAAAGTAACACAATCTCCAGATAAGGAATAGACAAGTTTTGTTATTTATATTCCTCCTTTTCCAAGTTTGGGACTCAAAGCAGTTTGTAACATTTTTTTAAAGCATACATTTTTCTTCGTAGGCTCTGTGAATGCACACTTATGAAGTCTGCGCACCAAAGCAGGCTTCCAACGGAAACTTCCCCAGTTTGAAAAGTTTTGGCGGTAGCCCCGCCCAGCGGGCCCGGAGGGCATATAAGCCGCTCCATGCGCGCCCACCCCATTCCTTTGTTTTCCGCCACTTGGGCAACATCGGAAAGTTCTTTGCTGGTTGTGTGAGCGTAGCATGTCCACAACCAGTTTCAAAAGGTGTCTTACGTGCGGTAGTAAGATCCCGGACTACGACGGACACTCCAAGTGCCTGCGGTGTCTAGGAGAAGTGCACATCGTTCCTTCCTGCCGACACTGCCAGGCCTTCTCTGTGCAGACCAGGAGAGCCAGGGCCCGAAGGCTTCGGGCCTATCTTCTTGAGCAATCCCTTGCTCCACCTGAGATGGCGGCAGCTGCACCATCTACCTCCTCTGGGGTCGGGGCGGCTGCTCCGGCCCCCTCCATGTCGACCTCTCTCCCGGCTGGGAAAAAGCGTCCACGGAAGGAGAAGGACCCGAAGCCTGCAACGTCTAAGGCTTCGGTGTCGAAGAAGGCTTGGGCGCTGACAACCAAAACCGTCCAGTTGCCTCCCCCCCGACGGATGTCGATGAGCTCAGTGGCGTCAGGCCTCTCCCAGAGGTCGGCCATCTCGAGGACTCCCTCCAACAAGCCATGGAAATCGCCTTCCGGAGGTCGACCGAGGAGACCTGTAGAGCCCAGACCAGGGAACTGGTACCTGTGACTCCGGGCAAGTCTTTGGAGGCCACTGCCTCAAGACCGGCGTCTCCGAAGAGGCGAAGAACTCCGCCTGCGTCGGCGGCGTCGGCAACACCCGCGTTGGCCTCATCCTCAAACTCCTCGCTTACCCCCTCTCTCACTGTGGGGAGAGTGGTGGTTCAACCGACCATCTCCCCAGATGACTCTGTGCAGACGGTGGTCAGGGTGCCTCCGGCTCAGCCGTCGGTGAGACAGTTATTTGTGTCCCAGACGCCGGAGAAGGGTCGACAGACGACCAGACTGGCCCTGGCATCGGCCTCCAAAAGGCCTCCCCCTGCGACGGCCTCGTCGGTAGCCATCTCAACTGCGGCCATGGCTCCCTTGACCTCACTTCCGGCAGGACCGGAAGTTGCAGCTCCACCGGCACTGTCGGATGACGAGTTGGAGGATGGAGAGGCCCCAAGATCTGTGATGTCAGGCTCCATTCTGTCGGTGGCGTTGGATCGCACCCCTTCATATCATGGATGCGACCCGGAGCCGTCTTCATCCCCTACAGACTCAGCAAGGGCCTTCGGGGACCAGGTCGGGAGGATGGCCAGAGCTCTCGGGATCGAGACATACATCCCTCGTAGAGCCAACGCCTGCCCAGTCTTCAGCCGTGTACAGGTGGAAGACGCAGCACAACCCCATCTTTCGATGCTCGAGCCCCTGGAAGAGGTCGTCAAAGCATCATGGAAGACCCCGTCCTCCATACCACCGACCTCAAAACGCATCGGTATAAAACGGACGAGAGGGAAAAGGACTGGCTCCATGATCATCCAGTGCCTAACTCCATGATCGTCACCTCGGCCCAAACCTCCGGTCAAGAGTCGACTGCTCCCACAGACCAAGAGGGAAAGAGATTTGACACTGTAGGTCGGAAGATCTACTCGGCTGGCCTCCTTCTCACCAAAGTGGCAAACTATGGTGCTTGCATGGGGGCATATCACCAGATTCTGTGGGAAAGGGCCCAACCCTTTTTCCAGAATCTCTCTGGAGAACAGCAGACTGCCCTGGCCACGATCAGACAGGAGGCTCAGGCCCTTGCCCACCATCAATCCTGATGGCTCGTCATACAGGGGACACCTCCAGGAAACTGCTGGCCCACGGTGTCGCTATACGGCGGCATGCGTGGCTGAAATCGTCGGGTCTCTCCTCAAATTCCCGCAGGGTGATCGAGGACCTTCCCTTCGACGCCCAGGGACTGTTCTTCGCGGGGACAGATGAGAAGCTTAAAGCCAACCACGACTTTACGATTCTGACGGCGAAGCTAGACCGTCCGCCACCGCAGCCGAGAGCAAGGTACTACCAACGGGCGAGGTACCAACCCAGACCACAGTACCGCCAGTCCCCCCGGCCGTACTCTGCGCCCCAGCAGCAACAGCAGCAGCAGCAGCAGCCGAGACAACAGCAGCAGCAGCAACAAAACCGTTCCCGCCAAAACCAACGGTCCAGGCCACGTCAGACCTCCGGGAACGGACAGGCAAGACGCCGTGTTTGATGGGACGAGGGATAACACCGCCTCCTCGCACGGTACCGCTGCCACCTCCATGCCTCCTCCCATCTGTCGACCTCCACCCACAGACCCTCCATTTGGGGACCGCCTGACCCTCTTCATCGGTGCTTGGTGACGCATCACCTCAGATGCATGGGTTCTCAGGATTGTCCAAGATGGCTATGCCTTGGAATTCGAAGAGCTCCCGCCCACGGGGTTCATCGTCGAGACGGAGCCGTCAGACGCGATCCTGAGGGAGGTTGACACACTGCTTCAAAAGGGAGCAGTTTTGCCACGACCGGCGAACCAGGACAGAGAGGCATTCTTCTCTCGGTACTTCACCGTGCCGAAACCCGATGGTACCCTGCGACCCATCCTGGACCTCAGAGACTTAAACGCGTACGTTTTGCAGAGGAAATTCAGAATGGTGTCAGTGTCGTCCATTCTCCCACTGCTGCACTCCGGCGATCACTTCGCCTCCATAGACCTGCGGGACGCCTACTTCCACGTCTTGATACGGCGCTCCCATCGACGCTTCCTCTCCTTCAGGGTGGCCAGACAGACGTACCAATTCAACGTCCTGCCCTTCGGCCTAGTAACCGCCCCCAGGACATTCTCAAAGTGCATGTCGGTGGTGGCTGCGCACTTGAGGAAGCAGAAAATCCGGGTTTTTCCATACCTGGACGACTTGCTGCTGGCGGCCAGGTCCCCAGATCTACTAGAGGAGCACATCACCATTACTCTACGACTACTCTCGTCATTAGGCCTTCGCCTCAACGACGAGAAGTCACAACTTCTCCCGATGACTTGCATCAAGTTCATCGGGACGATGTTCGACTCCGTCGATTAGCTCGCATTTCTGCCAGACATCAGATTCCAGGCGCTTCGACAGGAGGTCAACCGGTGCAACCGCTCGACCGTCACAGCAAAACAGGTCCAGGTCCTGCTAGGTCACATGGCATCGACCGTAGCAGTGACACCATTAGCAAGGCTCCGTTTTCGGCCTCTACAGCGGTGATTCCTCGACCACTTCGACCCGGTCGTGGAGCATCACTCAAAAAGACTCTCCCCACCACAACAGGTCAGAGACTCTCTTCACTGGTGGTCGCTCAGCCGCAATGTGTGCATCGGGGTCCCGTTCCATGCAAGCCTGCCATCCATCACAGTCACAACGGATGCCTCGCTGTCAGCATGGGGCAGCCACGCGGAGGGGCTATCCATCAACGACCAGTGGTCGACGGTGGAAAAGCTCCACCACATCAACTACCTCGAGCTCCTCGCTGTCTTCAAGACCCTGCGAGCCTTCGTGCCAATCGTCACCGGCAGAGTAGTACTGGTCAGAACAGACAATATTGTGGCCATGTACTACATCAACAAGCAGGGTGGAACCAGGTCGAGGAAGCTACTAGCCCTCTCCCAGAGGCTGTGGGAGTGGTGCATACTACATCAGGTCGTGCCCAGAGCAGTACATCTACCGGGCGTCAACAACACAGAGGCAGATTTTCTCAGCAGGACCCGCTGGTCCTCGCACGAGTGGATGCTTCATCCAGAAAAGTTACATCACCTCTTCCGGGAGTGGGGATTCCCCAACGCAGATCTCTTCGTGTCGCCGGGAAACAATCAACTGCCTCGCTTCGGTGCCAGACTTGCCCCGGGTGCTCACCAGGGCTGTCTAGGAGATGCCCTCCTGCTCGACTGGTCGACGGGCTTCCTCTATCTCTTCCCTCCGTTCCCGCTACTACTCCGGGTCATCGAGAGGGTTGAACTGGCCACAGCGGACTGCATCCTCATCGCACCCTACTGGCCGAGACAGGTGTGGTTCCCAACCCTGCTCCACCTTGCCAACGGCCTGCTTCGCCACCTGCCGTGTTGACCAGACCTGCTGACGAGGGAGGGAGGACTCCTCCTCCATCCTGAACTCCCATCTCTCCACCTCACAGCGTGGAGGATCTGGCCTTGACAGGTTTCACCCCGGCAGTGGCCTCGATCCTGGCAGCGGCACATAAGCCTTCCACCTCGAGGGCTTATTCAGCGTGTCTCTCCCGCTTCATGAAGTTCCAAGAGACACACACCGACCGGTCGTTTCCTCCCTCGGTGTCGACAGTCCTCGACTTCCTTGCAGGGCTAGTCGAGAGAGGCCTCTCCATGTCGTCGCTGAAGACGTATCTCGTGGCGCTGACCTGGCACAGCCAGCAGAGGGGCGGGCCTTCGCTGTTCCAACACCCTATGGTCAGGAGATTCCTGAGGGGAGCCAACAATATCTGCCCCCCGGTGCACCCACAAACTCCAGGATGGAACCTGGACCTGGTGCTTTCCTGCCTCATGGCTCCGCCGTTCGAGCCTCTCACATCGGTCGACCTGCGTCTCCTCTCTTGGAAGGTGACATTTTGGGTGGCCATTGCTTCAGCTCGACGACCGTCGGAACTGGCGGCTCTTCGGGTAGATGAGCCATACCTGATCTTCCTGGCTGATAGGGCCATACTACGGACTGACATTACCTTCTTACCGAAGGTGGTGTCGCCCTTTCACTTGAACACGGACATTGTCCTGCCAGACCTCTTCCCATTGCCCTCCTCGGAAGAGGAAAAGTCCCTTCATGCCCTAGATGCTAAAAGGGCCCTTGGGATATACAAGTCGAGGTCTCAAGAGTTTAGACGGTCTAATAGACTCTTGCCGGTGTCGTCACAGAGGTGCTCTAATTGGGTGGCGTCCCTGGTTGAGTTGTGCTATCAGATAGCCCGCCAGCGAGGAAGGATGGGATCTCAAAATGGGCTGGCACGGCTACCTGTGGTACGGGAGCACAAGATCGGATCCCGCATTCAAGAAACATCCCCTGAGAGCGGCGCTCCTGCAGATATGGGAGAGATACAGGGAGAGGTTCTTTGTGAAGACCCCCCTCTGGGTTTCTCCCATGGAAGCACACCAAAAAAGTACTCTGGGATGGAGGGCATGGCCAAGATACGAAGAGCTCACCAACAAGGTGGCGGGGAGGAGGAGCCTCAAACCGCTAGCTCAAATGCAAACCCGATACGAACGGCTCACATGGCTACATTATCTCCAGGTCAGGTCCTGGTACAAAAAGGATATACAGATCGGGTTCGAGGAGAAGGAGACCTTTTGGACGGCCTTTCTACGAAAGGAACGAAAATTGGTCACGAGAGCCTACCAAAAGTTGCTGGAATGGGCCACGGAGACCGAAACGGTAAAAGCCTGTATGGTCAAATGGGCTCAGAATATAGGACGCCCCATCACCCTATATGAATGGGAAAAGATCTGGAGGAAACAGCTGAAGATCACCTATGCCACAGATCTAACGGAAAACTGGTATAAGCTGTTTTACCGGTGGCATATGACACCACAGAAGTTGGGGGTGATGTACAAAGAGGCGAACTCGACGTGCTGGAAGTGTGGGAGGCACCCTGGAACTTTCTTTCATATGTGGTGGACCTGCACAGAAGCCACAGCCTATTGGAAAGACATCCACAATGGCATTCAGAAAGCTCTTGGCGTCACACTTGAAAGAAAACCGGAAAGCTACCTGCTGGGACTGATGTCAGAAGAGGAACTGCGGGAAGAGAACTCGGAACGCTTGTTTGTATACCTGACTACGGCAGCAAGGATGGTATACGCGAGGAGCTGGAAAGCCAAAAATGCACCACGCCTCGAGGACTGGGAGGCCAAAGTATGGGATGTCATGAGTATGGATAGGCTCTCTTATTATATGAGTGAGACGGCAGGTGGAACAATAAAAAGGACGGACTGGTCACCATTCCTGACATACATGAAGACCCGGGAGGATCCGACTTCTTCAAAGGCATGAAATCTACTAAAGGTCAACGCTCACCGCTCGGATCCAGAGACATTGGCCCTCTGCCCCCAAGATTTTTGACAGGGTGGAAAGAGACTAATAAAGACAAATTGGGCTAGGCCTCCAAAGAGACCAATCGGCCCCCTCTACAACTACTGCTGAAAATGATTAACGCCCTCACCCCCCTCTTCTTTTTCCTTCCCCCTCTCTTCCCTTCACAAAGACAGTACTAATGAGACTATCCGGAAGCTTATAAACATTGCCCCCCCCGCCTCCCCTCACCCCCTCCGGTATCACCCCCCCCCTCCCTTCCTTAATTTCCCCCCCCTCACCCCCCACCCCGAATCAACCCCCCAGCCTCCTCCCTGTCTCCTCTTTGTTCCTACTGTCCTATACCGAAAATTGTTCCCCCACTTTTCTTGTTCAAGATAAAATCCAATAAATATATTTTAAAAAAAAAAAAGATAGCCCGCCAGCCTCAACCCCCGCGGGTCAAGGGTAGGTCGACAAGGGCGGTTGCCACCTCGACCGCCTTCCTTAACGGTATCCCGCTGGACTCTATATGCAGGGCGGCCATTTGGGCCAACCCCTCTACATTTATTAACCACTATCGTGTGGATACTCTGCATGGTAGGGAAGCGGCCTTCGGCCGATTGGTACTCACCCCTCGCCCTTAGGGAGTTCGGGGTGTCAGATCAAGGACCATACCTTCAATCGAATCGTGTCACTAGTGTCACTTCTGGGGCCTGTTGTTTCCTAGGCCTTCGTTCCACGACCCATTTTCATGGGTCGTCAGGTTGTAATAACCGGTTGCCCCTCCTCCTATGGAGCCTGGGCGGTGACCAATGTTTAATATATGTACCGTGCCCTATGTTCTCAGGTCACTGTGTTATATTTATTAGCGCGCTTCGCCCGACGGGGCATGTTTGGATGTTTAAATGTTTGCACTTCCTATGTGCACTTTCAGTAATGTGAGGCCTGCGTGCCTGGCATGAATGGTGCTTGTTGCACTTTGTTTACAAGGATTGGGAGCCTGCCTTCCATTCTTTATTTATTATAGTCATCGATCATGATGGCTTGTTGCAATAAAATTGTTTGGTTCCTACACTTTAGTCGGTTTGTTCCCACCATCCTGAACCTTAGCTTGCTAACTCTTCATAAGTGTGCATTCACAGAGCCTACAAAGAAAAATGGTAGGTTACATACCTGTGACCATCTTTCTTCGAGTAGAGCTCTGTGAATCCACACTAACCCGCCCAGCCGGCCCCTCTTTCTCAAACCGCCCCTTCCTCGTTACACACGTGGCGCAGGAATGGGGTGGGCGCGCATGGAGTGGCTTATATGCCCTCCAGGCCCGCTGGGCGGGGCTACCGCCAAAACTTTTCAAACTGGGGAAGTTTCTGTTGGAAGCCTGCTTTGGCGCGCAGACTTCATAAGTGTGCATTCACAGAGCTCTACTCGAAGAAAGATGGTCACAGGTATGTAACCTACCATTATTACAAAATGCAGAGGATGCAAAAGTTAAAACAAAATTAAACAATCAGAAAATAAAACCAAATTTAAACATGCATCGTTAAACATGTGCATGCCCACAAACACAACAACTAAACATTCAACAACATCCAGAGCACTACAGTATTTAAGTAAGACAGGCCTGTACAACTACATTGTTCATACTACCAGTCTTTCTAGGTATCTTGCCAGTGGCAAGGTTTAAACACATCTCTTGGGTGATCTTAACAGCTCACCTTTCCCTAGAGGAAATCTTTTAAGAAACCTTTGAAGAAGTTCCTTTGTGAGCAACATGTCTAATAACCAATCTGTGGCTACTGATGAGAGAAACAGTAGGAGAAAGCAGATTGATCTCCTTGCATTCAAAGCTTTCTGCACACCTCTGGAGACTTGGTTGGCTACTGAAAAAAGAGTATGGTTGTTACAGAAACTCTCACACATCAGGGGGAAATGGTTCTTTTGTTGTTGCCACAGCACATTTCCTCATGTTGTTTCTAAACTTGAGAAATTGCATGTAAAAAGCCATAAACTCCTCTGTATCATTCATAAACATCATAAAAATGTTATATCACATAACTTTGACTTGTCAATAATTCTACCCTTAGCCTAAGGGCTTGAAAAGAAAATTATTCCTGTTCCACATTTTAATTATGCCATAAAGTTTGGGAAATAGCTATTGATCTTCCACATCTGGCATAAAAAAGATTGCCTTCTTCTTGTCATATTAAGTCAAAGTCAAACATAATAGAGGAGCTTGAAGTAATATTTGAAAAATCAGATGATTTTCTTTGTTAAAATAAGCTGGTTTTAAGAAAATAGAACATGAGTATTTTATTTCTGAGGAAAACATTTGAATTTGGCGAGGCTGACCCGTTCAGTGCAGTATGTGAATAGTATTTTTTCATTTGTACAATAGCTTTCCTTTTAAATTAATAAACAGATAAATAAATCCAAAACAGAGACTAAAGAGAAAACATCAAACAAATGATCAGAAATATGTAAAAAAGAATGCACTGGCATTGTTAAATTAGCTCTTTTACAGGTGCAAAAACATGTACAGAGAATCTTCCACATTCATAGAGGTTAGCAGCAAAAGACCTCTATGTAAGTGAAAAGCCATAAATAATTAAAAAATGTCATATCTAGCAATGTCAGGATCCTCCAGCATGATTCTATCATTAATCTCCATTGGAAGGTGACATAGGAATGCAGTAGAGGACCTAGATATTCCTACAGATAACATTTTAATTCAGTCTGTGAATAACCAAATTTGAGTCAAAGGCATAAAAATGGAGGGCCGACTGCACCAAAAATGGATGGAGTGGGTAGCAGAATGACACCAATTATCTATGACCTCCCATCCTCCCTGAACCCATTGGTCTTGTTTATTCATAGAGCTGAAAGTTGTATATATAGAGGCTCTTTATGTGTTCTGTGTGCCCCTCCAAGAATTCACTCTAAGTATATTATTATCATCGTCCTCATCCCTCAGGGGGCCATCCTTTCCCCGCTGTTATTTAACATCTACATGTGACCACTCGCCCAACTGGTACGGAGTTTTGGGCTGGAATGTCACCAGTACGCTGATGACACCCAGCTTGTTCTAAGGATGGACGCTGGGGCGGAATCTGTACCCGATAATTTCCAACTCTGCCTAGAAGCCGTAACTGGATGGCTGCGAGCCAGTAAGGTGAAGGTGAACCTGGCGAAGACAGAGATCTTGTGGCTGGGCTGCCCGGGGGGGGGGGGATCCAGCTGCCGACATTTGACGGCGTGGCACTGTGCCCGCAGTCTTTAGTTAAGAGCCTTGGGGTCCAGCCGGACCCCCAGCTGTCTATGGAGGCACAAATTGCTTGTGCCTGCAAGACAGCCTTCTACCATCTGCAGCAAGAAAAACGTCTGGCTCCCTATCTCTCCCGTTGCGACTTGGCCATGGTGATCCAAGCCACGGTCATCTCGAGGCTCGATTACTGTAACACGCTGTACATTGGCCTACCTTTGTCGGCGATCCGGAAACTTAAACTGGTTAAGAACGCGGCAGCCCGTCTGCTGCTGGGAGCTACTAGAACATCTCATATAACACCTCTCCTTCGTGAACTGCACTGGTTGCCGATTGAATTCTGGGTCTCCTTCAAAGTGTTAGTTTTGACTTTCAAGGCCTTACATGGTTTGGGGCCAGTGTACTTGAGGGAGCGGCTTACCCCATATGTGCCCAGAAGATCACTGCATTCAGAGGGTCATAACATGCTTGAGGTCCCAGGTTTGAAGCTCTATAGACTTTCCAGCACACGGCAGAGAGCGTTCCCTGCGGGACCTGATGGCCTTTTGTAGGTCTTGCAAGACCTGGCTGTTCAGGCAAGCATTTGGTGACTGACTAGTGCTTGAATTAATAATCTCCCGCCTAGCCGTGCTACCACTGTCCTTTGCCACAAATCAGCTTTGTTCTGATTCGTGCGATTTTATGTGAATGTAATTGGTTAGGATTGTTTTATGGTGCTTTATGATGTTTTTACACTTCACCATCCAACTTGTTGGCTGGTGGAGCATTTTGTCTCCTCCCCTCGGAGAAGAGATTGGTTAATTTTGCAGAATCTGCTGGAAGGGAGGAGGGGCTGGCATGGTGGTGCCAGCCCCCTTTTTCCCTCAGTCTGCATCAAGACATCGAAGAGGGAGGCAGCTTGCAAGGAGAGGCCCTCAATTATATGACGAAGGTCAGTTTGGGGCCTGTCTAGGGAGCGACTGGTGGAGTTTAGCTCCCTGATGGGGCTTCCTTGCTCCCTTGGGATGCAGCTGCCCTTTTTTTTGGGCCAGATGGACACGAGTCCAGGCCATCTAAATCCCTCTCCAGGGGGTTTTGAGTTTAGGGTGGGGGATTCCTGGGCCTTTAGGTCACCATGTGCACCCAGCCCCGACTCACCTCAACTTCAAGGGGTGCAGTTGGCTGGGCCTACATGCTCGTTGCAGCCTGCTTGCAGGGCTGGGGCTGGGTGGTAAGGGAGTTGGCCCAGTCTCTTCCCCATTCAGGGCGGCGGGGCTTGTTTTTTCGACAGGGCCGCCAGTTAAAAGTTGATAATAATAAAATAATAATAGTATTAAATTAATGAAATAAGGGAATAAGTAGGAGCTTTGGGGGGTTTTTTTTCTAGCCCGCGCTTTCCAGCACGGGCGGGAGGCAGGCTCTCTCGGCTTGGAGCAAGCACACGCTGGGCTGCCTCCATGGCATAAGTCCCGTTTCTGTGGTCTTGCTTGGCCGCCGGGAGCGCTGCGCGCGAGCTGGTCAATGCTTGTAGGTAGGCCGGCCTGGGGGGGGGACGCCCGCGCGCGGGCCCTCTTTTTCGCCGCGCGGACTTTGCCGCTGCGGCCTGGTCGGCTCGGCCGAAGCGGCGTGCGACCGCTGCCTTCCTGCGCAGCACTTGGGCCTTTTGACCTGTCTGCGCATGCGCAGGTGGATGCGCATGCGCGATGCAGCTGATTGTGGACGCCATTTTGCCGTACGGCAGATGGGGATGGGGGCCGCCATCTTGCTGTACGGCAGATGTTGAGGGGGACCGCCATCTTCCCGTTGGGCGGTCTTTTTGTTGGGGGCCGCCATTTTGGACACATGGCGGCCCGCGATGGGGGCCGCCATGTTGGCCGCATGGTGGCCTGCCACTGGGAGCCGCCATTTTGTATGGCGGCCATTTTAATTGATTAAATATATATTTATTTAAATAAATTTTTTAAAAAAGGATTAAAATAAATAAATAAATAAATAAAAAAGAGAAGGAAAGAACATGAAATAATAAATTAATGAAACACTAATTTAAGATGATTGTTTAAGATGATTATATTTATTCATTTACATATATATATATATATATATATATATATAAAATTTTTGAATTGAATTGTAAGAGGAATAGGTATATATACATATGGATTATAAATATATGTGTATATATATATAAAAATAATAATAATAATAATAGCAAATGGAATGGAAGGTAAAAATTATTATATATATAATTTATCTTAATGAATGAAATGAATAAAGCGAATTGGTAATGAAGCAATTCGCATTGAATTCTGTTTAGGCAACCTTTGGGTGCCATCAATTAAGGAGGTTGGTTTGCCAACTCTTTAGCAGAGGGAGCTCCCGACCGTGGTACAGCTCGCTGACTATGGACCTATTTTGAGAAATAAATAAATGAATAAAAATAAATAAATGAATAAAAGTAATATTTTATTAATATAGGCTATAAAGGGGGGAAGAGGAGGCGTCTCACGTCGCAATGGCAGGATTGCAGGCGATATGACGGTGTCCCTCCTCTCCAGTTCTAATGGGCGTCGGACCTAAGACTGGGAAGTCTTGTATTCAAAGCAAGCCGGGGGTCAGTGAGCTACTGATTTTTCATAAGCCTAGCTTGCTATGGACCATGCGACCACAACGGATTGTTGCATATGCGAGTTGGCAGCCAGTTCCTCAAAGCCATACTGACCAAGGAGTTATGTTTTAAGTAAGACTGTGGGACAGGGTGTAGCTCTCGACCGTGGATAGTCCAGCTTGCTGTTGACCTAGATAACCCTATGGGATTGTGTATCCACGAGTTTGCAGCTACCGTCGGTGGATAGTCCAGCTTGCTGTTGACCTAGACAACCCTACGGGATAGGGGATCCACGAGCTGGTAGCTCCCTATGGGATTGTGTATCCACGAGTTTGCAGCTACCGACAGTGGATAGTCCAGCTTGCTGTTGACCTAGACAATCCTGCGGGATAGAGAATCCACGAGCTGGTAGCTCCCGTCCGTGGATTGTCCAGCTTGCTGTGACCTAGACGACCCTAATGGGTAGCGGCAGCCACGACGTGCTAGCCAAATGAATTAAAATCTTTACCGCCCAGGAGGTCACTGGTTTCAAGGCAGGCCTAGCGGCAGAATGAGCTCCCGACTTTGTAAGTCCAGCTGCTGTTGAGCTAGGGAGAATTACCAATAGTGGCTTCCGTAAGTGGTCGCCAACTGCAAGAGAATAGCTTCCGACAGTGATAGCTGAGCTTGATGTTGACCTACGCAACCTAAATGATGGTGGCAGTGCAAGTTTGGAGTCAACTGCAAAAACTCTCTGCTGACCGGGCAGACATATGTACAATAGCAAGCTCGGGGGCAGGGAGAGCTCCTCAAGGTTTACAGCCTGGCTTGCTGTTGACCTGCACCACTTTAAGTGAAAGTTGGAGCTGCGATTTGGTTCCAACTGCATTAAATTCTAACGAACGTGAAGGCTGTGTTTAAAAACAAGTTGGGGGGAGTGAGCTCCTGACTCTGAATAGCCTTGTTTGCGGCTACCCATGTAACCATAGTGGATAGTGGCATTGGTTAGGGGGGAGACAGCTGCTCAAGAAGTTATGGGTTTAACGCAGGCGGGGGAACTCCCTGCTGTTAATTGGCTAGCTAGCTGTTGACCCAGACAACCTTACGGATAGTGGCCCCTGCAAGTGGTGCCTAGCTACATTAAATCACTGCGGAACATGAGGGCAAGTTTTCATAGCTAGCCTGTGGGCCGAGTGATCCTGTAACTGTCAATATGCTGGGGTACGGTTGACTTTTACAACCTTAGAGATAGTGCATTAGAAGTCAGGCTTTCAAAGCCAGAGGGTCAGAAAGGGCGACACCTGAATATAGTCCCTAGTTTCAAAACTACAAGGGATGCCTATGGAATTATTGTCTTGCTTTATAACTGTAATACATTACCGTTATACATGGTAAGGGGAATACGGATATGTTGGCGTTTGTTTATTCATTGGATCGGATCTTCTCAGATCCCGATAGGCCCAAAGAGAACATCGGGGGAGTTTGCGAACAACAGACATTGTCATTGGGCTTTGTGGCTGCTGGGTTTCGTAGTTTACCGGCACACAGAGCTTGGAGAGCCACCGATGCGGGAGATGGGGCGAGTTTGCCTCGCAGCGCTCCCGGGAGGGACGCACCGACATGAGGCACCCTCCATCTTCTCATACTTTTTCTTAATTCATTGGCTTACTTTGTTACTACAAGGGGACCCCAAGACGGGACCCATTCATGGGGATATATTTATCCTATGAGTGGACCTGTTTTCTCTCATTGTAGACAGGGGCATGGGCTTGAAAAAGGAGGCTTGGGTTATTGGTTAACCCTTTAGCCTGGAAAAGGATCCCAGCAGGTGATTCCTCGGATTTCAGTTATGGGATCTGGGGCCATGACATGCCGCAATTTAGGCCGTGTTATACACACGCACCCCTAGCAGGCAAACCTCATCAGCAATGTTAAGATAAGTAATACTGATGAATCAAAACGGGGTGTTGGCAATACACTAGACTTGAATTGACTGTTAAATTGCTAGGGGTAGCCTCTTATGCCTCAGGGCCGGGAGGCTTGGAAGTAGAGGTTGGTTTTTATATTTTGGTTTGCGCACTCTGCATGATATGTGGGGTTGCACTTTGGGTTACTATTATACCGTGTGGGATGGTTTGTTGGTTTTCAGTCTGGTTACGTTCGATAGGGGGCTTTAGCAGTGGCGTGGGCCCAGCCGTTAGTTCTGCTCAAGCTAACCAGACTATTTGTGCCGGTCGCAACGGACATTTTAAGGTGTTTTCCGATAGGCGGGGTTGTCCCCATAAGCGATTGGCCGCGCCAGCTTATTACTTCTGGGCAGGTCAGATTCCGTTAACGGTTGGCGGCATAAAGTTGACCGGGCGGCCATGCCCTCAGGGCTAGACTCCGGATAACGGAGACCCGAGCTCCCTGCTAGGTTGAGAAGCCTGAAGCTCAAGGCCTACGCGGACACGCAGGAGCGAATTGGTCCGGGCGGATGCTTGGACAGATGCTTGGCAGCCCTATGGGATCAGCGGGAAGATTCCTAGTAGCGAAAGCTGACAGGTAGAGGCAGTTTCGGTTGAGTTCGGCAGTACAATAACGCGTAATGGCATGTTTGTACAGGCATGCGTCATTAAACTGGCGGAGCGTATTGACCCCGAGCTTAGAACTCCCGATTTTAATGCCAACAACAAACCATTATAACAAGCATGGTTCCAGTTTAAAGTGTCACATATACCTTTTCCTAGGTGTCCATTCCCCGTAGTACAGCCAGTGAGGCTTTGGGACGTCAAATGGACTAGCAAATGTGGGCCTGGCTACCGTTTGGCAAGCCGGATGGTATACAGCTAACATATTATCAGTTGGGCAGGCACCAGGAAGGTGCTCGGGATGAGGGGTTGTCGAACAATACAGGTTTCGCAACCTTTCATGCTGCATGGGAGAGGTCTCCGTGGCCAATGCTATGGGACATGACTCGGAGATGATCAAACCCTGGGCAGATGTAAATCAAATGCCTTCAGGAAATATGTGGTACTCCGTTGTCATAAGTTGATTGTGCCGATCCGGGAGATCCGCTTTGCTGATCCTGGGTTTTAGTATCCGGCCGGTGAGTAGTTATTTTCACTGGGCTGCAAAACGGGACTTAAGGAGTTATGGTTAACATTTTGGGGGCGATTCAGTTTTGCAACCCAACATTGGAGAAGCTTCGGCGGCTTATGCTATGGGACAAGACTCAGTGGGGGTCAAGCCCTGAGCCGAGAGCAATTTAATGCCTTCAGTGAGTGCACGGCACTCCGTTGTTATTAGTTGATTGTGACGATCTCTTTGAGATCCATGGTGCTGAACCTTGGATGGAGTATCCTCGTCTGCAGGCACAAGTCTTTACTGAGCTGTTAGGCAGGCCACGAGGACTCACTATGGTCAGCATTTTGGGGGTTGTGCAAAGTTGCAATCCCCCTATGGCTGCATTGGAAAAGCTATGGTGACCAATGCTATGTGATATGACAAAAAAAAAAAAAAAAAAAAAAAAAAAAAACCTGGGCTGAGGGAAACCAAAGGCCTTCAGGAAATACGTGGGTACTCAGTTGTCATAATCACGGTTGGATCTGTCGGTTCAGATCCTGCGTTGCTGAACCATAAAGGGAGGATCCTCGTCTGCGGACACAGTTTCACACACTGGGTGTCCCGGCAGGCCATGAGGTCTCACTATGGTCAGCAGTTGGGCCTCGTATCCGTAGCTGCATTTGTGTGGCATGGGATCAGAGGTATGCGTTGGGACGGTTCGCTCCCACGTTTGCTGCGGTCTAGGAGAGGGCACCCTCCAGACGTTGATTATACACCTGGGAGGCAACGATCTAGGCCCCTCGAAGGGTAGGGCCTTGTACTTGCAAGCTCGTAGCAGCATCCTAGAAAGATGGCATGCATATAGATATAGAAGTGGCTAGAAAACGGGTGAACCGGGCCACGCACACGGTGCTTGCAAGGGTTAGGGGCTTCTACACATCCCAGGGGCAGATCTTGCTTGACAGCCCTCACCTTTACAGATCAGATGGACTCCATCGGTTTGCTATGGGCAATTTAGTGTTTCGACATAATGAATGATAGGTGTTCGGTTATAGTGGATGGCTTGGTGGGGGATGGGAGCTAAATAGGACATTTGCTCCCAATCCGTGGCGTAAATAGTTGAGTTATTCAAAGGTTGTAGACACTTAAGGCACCCCTTAAGGGGTGTGGGGCATTATGCAAACACTCACCTAGACTGTTAATTTTAGGGGTGAGGTGATGAGAAATGTCCCAGGAACGGGGAGAGTCTAGTCTCAAAAGTTGAGAGAGATTTCTCCTGATGTTTCCCTTCCGGGTTGCCCGGGTTGAAATCTACAGGGGACCCAGGCAGTACGCCTGAAGAAGCTGAGGGGTAGACATTAAGAGACGCTACCTCAGCTTACGCACACCAAGTTGAACTGACACCAAAAAGCTAGTTGAGTTACAAGTTAAATAGGTAACTATTCAATAAAAGTTGCCCAAATTTGAAACCATATATATTTGTGTCTGTCTCGTTATTTCGAGGGGTTGGAAGACAAAGAGCAGCTAACAAAGGCAGCAATTCGATGCCATAATCAACACAATATAAAATACATATAAATACATATAAAATACATATAAAACTTTAAACCTAATCAACAACAGTCTTTAAAATAAACAATACTCAATCCACAAATCCATTGATAAGACATAAAACCATATCCTCATAACATAAAATAAAACCATATCATCCTCATCATCATGATTTATACCACACCTTCAGTGTGACTCTGAAAGAATTTACTCCAAGTATATTATTATTATTATTATTATATGCCACACCTTTCTCCCTGTGGTGACTCAAGGTAGCTAATAATCCCATGATGCCATAGCATTGAGCCATGACACTTAAAGTGGTAGAAATTCCACAGTATAGATGTTGGTCCTTTCTCTGCTCTCTTTCCATTAGTGAAGCAAAAGCCTTTCTGTTTGCCTGTTAACTGGCCACCATGGACAGCTGTGTAATTGGGATGTGCATTATTATTATTATTATTATTATTATTTTACTGACACAAAAACACAGTATGACACAGCAAACAAGATATATATGTTGTATTTCATATCACAAAATCACAAGTCAAACACTTCCCAAGTGTTTAGGACTGTGTGATGTATTTTTGAATGAACCGCGCAGATCCAAGTAAGGGGGCATTTTGCAGTTGACAGATTGTAATAGTAATAATTTATTCCCATCATCTTTTAAATGCCTTGTTAACTGATTTACTGTAAATTAATGCTTTAATACTTTTAACACTTGTATTATCCATGGTTTGAACTGTATTTTGTTCAAACCATAGGTAATATAAAAGTGGTGGGACACAAATGATCAATCAGAAAAGAAGTAAACATTTCTCTCCCCATTTCTAGCTGCATATCACCCCCTTGTGAGAACTAGGTTGTTTTCCCATTCTGTGAGAGAGCATAGCCTGCTTTGTAGGCAGAGTACAGTGAATTTCTCAGGAAGCCTCTACACTGTCAGTTCTAGTGATAAATGTTGGTGTTGTAACAAGCAAAGCATGTCAACAGAAGCCAAAATAGATCACTTTACTTGCGTGTGAGAGAACAAACCCTCCAACCTTTTTCCTGCTGTTTTTCCTTAAGCCTAGCTGCTGGGAACAGAGGATCAGCATATATGCTGTGAAATAAAATGGGTAAATTATCAAAGAAAGTGTGTATTGAGCTGTATACTCCATGGAAAAGCTGCTTGCCCTTGCCACAAGTTCATCTTCTGTTCATCTATAGGAAGGATATGTTTGTTCTATACTTGGTTGAGAAAGGTTCTTTTGACTGATTCAGACATCCTGCCACACCTGCAACAATCTTGCAGAAATAATAAACTACTGCAAGATTGGTGCCTTCAAAAGAAAAAAAAATACCAGTAATTTTCCATGGGTTCATGATGGGGTGTGTGTGTGTGGTAGTGAATTTCATATATATATATATATATATATATATATATATATATATATATATATATAACACAATTGGCTGATATTCTGTTGGGAATTTACATCACTACGAGTATAAACCAATTTGATGTTGGATCTTGTGTAATGTTTGCCTTCTCAAAGGGTGTAGAGACATACCTGTGGCATCAAGGCCATTGCACAAGTGCAACAAACAGCATGGCAATTTCACAATGCATCCTATTTTGCCAAGAACCAGTTAACACCCAAATTGTCCTATTCCACAATCAGTCCCAATATAGGGCATGTGAGAGATTACGGGGAATGGCAATCCAACAACTTCCATAGAGTCTACACATTCTCTATCACTGGGGTCATGATTCTTTTCAAACACATTATGTCATTGGGATGAATTAATAGATAGCCCAATTGGGATGTGAATCTGTGCATATTATAGAATCATAGAATCATAGAGTTGGACGAGACCTTGTGGGCCATCCAGTTCAACCCCCTGTAGAAAGGCAGGAAGATCACATTCAATTGCCTGAACAGATTTCAGGAGGAAACCATACCTGGTAATAACTGGCATCTTTATATAGATACAAATGTGTGCATCTGTATCTTTACTGAAATAGGTTCACTTATATTTCAGTGATGGTAGATTTGCAATCCTCCTCAATGGTGGAAAGGAAATAACAGGAAATGACAGGAAAGTTGATTTTGCACTAGTTAGTCAAAACTGACAACCAAAGAGTAGTTCCAGTGTACAGCATTTGAGAGTTCTTTTACACAATACACAAAACCGTACTGTCTTTTCCTGGTGTTTGATATATGGTTCCTGGCACAGTCTCATTTTCCCACTCTTAGATCTTTCAGAAATGTGGAGAAGGCAGCTCTCACAGGTGGATGTCTTTGCCAAGACTTGCAGAATGATTTCCAGCAGGTACACAAAGAACCAATTAGGAACACACAGGGTGACAAAATGTTGGGACATACTGTGATTGTCGGTCTTCTTGATGACATTCCATGGTGAAGAATGTCCCTGGTGTCCTTATTCATGCAGTCCAAATGACGCCAAGAAAAAAACCTGGTATTTAGTGAAAGGGCCAACCTAAGAAAGTGGAATTGATTCAATCTGCAAGGGAAAAAATCAAACATATGTGCTCTCTCTCTCTCTCTCTCTCTCTCTCTCTCTCTCTCTCTGTGTGTGTGTGTGTGTGTGTGTGTGTGTGTGTGTGTGTGTAAGTAAAGATGTAAGATTTCATCTTACAGGAGATTGTTAGAGTGGGATAAATTCTAAGTGGCAAACTGTCTTTTCTTCCATGTTCTAATATGAAGTGACCTGATCTATACTTTTCAAGTGAATGTGGGGACTACTTATCCGCAATTTTTTTTACATTCCTCAAATTTTCAACACCATTTTAAAGTTCAACACATATCCATTTTGGAAGAAAATCATATTTTGAGAAAAAAACATTCAAAAATGTATATTTGGAAAGAAAATAAGGCTTGGGAAATGGTGTGATTATAAAACTTACTATCACATAATGTCCAATTATGCCATCATGCAATTTTGATAGTCTCAAGAAGGGAGCAGAAATGTAGCTATGCCATTGTTTAAGCAGAACAAGCACTGCAGTGGTAATCAATGGTCCTTACATACAGGCATGTAGCCAGGGGGGGGGCTAAGGGGGGTTCAGCCCCCCCCCCCGAAATTCTCAGGGTGGTCCGTGAGAAGGCCTTACTGGTACATTATTTAAACTGTTATGTTTATTCATATCATGATCTGATCACCATGCTCATTATATCCCACATTAATGGGGTTATTGGGATAACAATACAAAAGGTTTGCTAGGGTAGAACCTCTTCCACCCAGTCTCAGCCCCCCCCCCGGAACCAAACTCAGCCCCGAATCAAAATCCTGGCTACGGCCCTGCTTACATATATGTCCTGATGTACAAGAATCCCAATGCACAATGTACAATAGAAGCCCCATTATACATCAGGCCATCATCACAATTCACTAGTATATGCATCCTGACCATCAAAAATTTAGTCATCAAAATGTACACATCATTGTCCCTGATGCAGATTCTAATCCAGATTTATAGTAGGATTCCATGCATTTAAAGCATTGCAGAGTCATTTGATAAAATCAATAAGTAAGATGTGTGAAAGTGACACGGAACATAAATAGACTGATTTGTCCATATGCAATATAACACAGACATCATGGATAATAAGATAGTTTGGATTACTTGACTCTCAGGGCAACTTAATTCCCTTTCATTGCTCACAGGAGAATATGATTCTTTCAAGTGAGACTCAAAAAGACCTTTGGGCATGCCCTTACAATGGAGGATGTCTGTGTAATTTAGAAACGATCATTTGTATGCCTTTCATGGAAGTAAATCTTTAAGCTACCTTGCTGAATTAAAAGGAATCAATTTTCCAAATCCTCCATAACAATATGGATAGGCAAAGAAGAAAAAAAAATAAAACAAAATCACTTGAGTGTGAAAAATCCTTCCAGGCCCTTACATGACCAGTTTGGTCTCACACTGGCAAGAGATAAGGGAGTTTCAAAGATCAGTTGAAGAAAGATTAGGAAAGGGGAACAGACTCCCTTTCACAAGTAAGCCTGCTCCCTATTCACATTACCGAGCCAGCTTGCTGACGTGGCCTGGTTCCTGTCCTCCTCAAAAAAGCCACCCAAGTCATAATGGCTGTGCAACTGGCCTGCAAAAGGCATACTATCATCAGACTACTTTTGTAAACATTCTTTTTAAGGGTTGAATTTATTAATGTGGTGACTTATCGCTTAACAATTCAATGGGCCTGTTTTAATTTGGATGACTTAACTAGATTCCAGTCATACCTAAGATATATGCTTGTTCTGGGCTTGCTATTAGGGTGTGCAAAATTCTGTTGATTGATTCAGATTTCAGATAATTACACAATTCGGCAACCAAGCCACTAAAAACAAACCAGGAAGGATCCCTTCAGAGTCTTCCTGAAACAAAAAAATCAAGCCGCTATATCTTTCGGCTAAATTCAGGAAAGATCTATTGATTCAGACTAATCTTGTTCACTCTACTGTCCCAAGGGTGGGGCTTGGTGGCCGCTGATTAATTATAATTGACAAGAGCAGCTGCTATCTTTTTCAAAGCTTGCACTATACATAGCCACGTGAGGTCCTTCATTTTCCATGGGTGGTGTGGCGTTGGGAAGAGAGAGAACATGTGTACTTAGCTCCATTGATTTCTCCTGTTGCTGCCTGCCTTTGTTTAGAAGTGCTACCATTATTATATTTTTGAGAATTCTTTTTTTCTTTTAACATCATTAACTTTATAATTATCTTCCTTATTCCACCTATTAATTTTCCAAATTCCACTAGGAAGGTGTGGGTAGCCATGCTTTTGAGGAGTGGGACTGTATTTGAAAGAGCATTTTGTGTGTGTATTTCCTAATCTCTTAATTTTTTAAACTTTTTTCTCCTTTTGAAAAAAAGTTGACTGAGTGAGTATGAGATAGTTTAAGGATGGAAGGGGGTTTATTTTCTTCCTCCCCAGCCCTACTCTATCTACCTATCTAGTACCTACCCTTTTCCTTGAAGGGTGTGTGTGTGTACTCCTGCACCAGCAGCCAGTCCACCCCTCCCCCCCACCTAAAAGAAATATTTTTTAAAAAACTATTACTTCTTCTTACTATTAGCTCAGCTCTGTGACTCTGCAGAAGTTTTAATGCATTCTGAAAAAATCAGTGGATGATTGAAACGTTATGAAACTTGGCAGGTTTACAGTTGTAAATGTGTCCTACAAGTGTGGCAAGTTTGTTCCCAATAGCCAACAAAATAATTGAAAGGTGAGCCTCACACGTTTTCCCAATGGACTGAATTTTCTAGTAATGAAAATGGAACTCTGTATTTTGAATTATGGATCAACCCCTTTGAATCTTCTGATTTTTTCCAAAAACAAAATGGGGGCACCCAAAATTTGAAATGAAAACAAAATGGATTTCTGCCATTTCACACACCTCTTGTTCCTATAAAATATTATGTACAGTATATATTGTATTGATTTATATATAAAGGGAGAGGTTTTTGTTTATTTGTTGCTATGTGTCTTCAAGTCATTTCTGACACAAATCTATTATAGGATTTTCTGAAGCAGAAAATATGTGACTTGCCCAGGATCACCCAGTGGGTTTCCATGACTGACTCAGGAACTGAACTTCTATCACCAAAGCCATATGTTAAAACCACTACACCAAATTGGCTGTCTTAAAGCAAATTACAACATATTTAACAAAAATATGGTCAAAACAATACAAAAACCTCAATAAAAGTAGACATTGAAAGGCTATATACCAAAAAACCACAAATCACACCATTTAAAAAAATCCCAGTCAGTTTTTTAAAGCATGATGGTATAAGACATTTTAAAACTGATGGCAAAAAAGGAGCAAAGAAGACATCCTAGCCTCCCTTCTTTGGAAGTAATTCCAAAATCTTGAGGGCAACCATTGAGAAGGCCCTTCAGGAAACGTGCTCCAGGAAACAAGCCTGGGAAAGTGGTGGGGCAGGTCTCCCTAGAAGATCTTAGAGCTGCAATAGGCTCATAAAGAAGATGCAGCCCTTCAAATAGTCTGGACCCAAATTGTGTCCAAAAGCATTCCTGGTCATGACTGGAAACAAAATCAGGGCTGAATCCAAGTATTCCTCAAAGAATTTCTCAAACTATTAACATGTGTTTCCAGGGGAGAGTAACTCCAATACAAGCTAAATCTCTATTTCCAGATTTGTCTATTGACTGATGAACAGCACTTCTATCTTGCCTGAATTAAGATTGAGTTTCCCTCATCTAGTCCTGCAATGGGGGCAAGTACTGGTTTACTATATAAAAGCTTCTTTGCAATTAGGTGGATAAGAGTAATTAAAGCTGAGTATCACAGCATACTGGTGACACCTGACTCCAAAATTCCAGAATTAATTTTCCAAGAACAATATTTTTCCAATGATAGAACCATTGAGAGGTCCAGCAGAACCAACAGGGAAATTTGCTTTTCTTTCTTTCTGCAGATATTCAAATAGGGGATGAAAAAATTAGAAAGCAGTTGAAAATGGACCATTTTTCTTGAAATGTTACAAAACCCTAATGAAAAAAAAGCATACTCTGTAATGAATCTTCTCAAGTCAGGACTTTTTCTGTACAAAATTTACACATTTATCACAGGAGCCAGACTTTTCTGCACAGAATGTAGTTTACACAAACTGATATTTTGCATAGCAGATCTCATGGATTTATTATGCATAATTTTCTATGCAGAAAGAGCTGCTTCCCGTGCAGAAAATTCTGTATATCTGCACATGAAATTTTCAGTACACATACTCTGGGCTGAAAATTATGTTTAGTAACTAGGGAATGCTATAGTTGATTACATATTCTGAGAAAAATTTGTGCATAGTTTTGATGCAGAAAGCAGCATATTCTTCAGAAATAAACAAGTCCCAGATTAGAAACAATCTATGAAATTTCAATGGTTTTCTTGCAGTGAGAAGAACATTGCTAAAATTACTCTCTGCTTCCTTTGAAAACTAATTTAGCAAAGAATTATTCTCCCATTAACTTAAATAATTTTAAGGTACTTTGTCCTCTGACTTGGCTGATAAAGGGGCTGTGATGTTATTTCAGAGGATTGGAAAAGTAGCAAATGAGGGCATTTTCTAAAGACTGTGTTTTGTTTGAGTTCAAGTCTCATGTTTCAGCAATTCTAGGTAGAAAATAGCAGATAAAATCCAGGCAATAATTGAACAATTGTACCTCCCTCGGACTCAAGCAGTAGGGGCTTGGCTATAGAATAGGCACATACAGGTCTTTGCTCATAGAAAGCTGACTAGGAGATGACAGAATATGAATAAGTATTGCAATGCAAACTGGAATCTACAGCTGCCTTGCTGTTCAGATATATTTCCACAATTGAATATGGAGGGAAACCAGACGTATGACCATTGCCGAACTACCCCTTCCTTGTCCTAGCATATTACAAAATGCTTTTGTTTTAAAAGGAAATTGAAGGATAATTTCATCCAACAAAATTGCACTGCTGTGACAAATTCCAGAGTTTTATCCTTAGTACATAATGATAACAGTTAAGAACAGCTTTGAGAAATATCTGGGTGACATAAATAACTTTCAACTGAGAAAAGCACTTACCTTGGTAAGATAGCAGTAAATGTCCTTCAGATATTTAGACAAAAGGTACAGGAAGACACCCTATAATTTGCATCACCGTACTTGTAAAAAAGGGAAATCTGAGCATTTTTCTCACAATACATATACATTTCAGTCCTCTAACTATCTACTGGGAAATAGGTTCTATTGAGTGTGGCTTTCTTCTGGGTAGGAACTAGAAGCTAGTTGTAGTTGCCCTTTTACATAGGTTCCTCGAGTCTTTATATCTGACATGGACAAACTATAACCCTCCAGGTATTTTGGAGGAATTGTAGGTGTTGAAATCCAAAATACCTGGAGGGTTAAAGTTTACCCATGCCTACTTTATATCAGGAGAAAGTTGGGATAAAAATGAAGTAATTAAAATCAATACTGATTAGTATGTAGTAGAGATAGATAAATCTGTAGTGTTTCATTTTCTAAATGTCTACATTTTGCTGTACAATATTTCTGCAATGGTTTGTGATATATCAAACGTAGCGCGAATAATGTAAGGTTTGTGCCCTAGATGTTTAATCTTCAATACTATACAGGGACAGGGACAATGAGGAGGGCCTGAGGTAAGCGCCACATCCAAACCCTGGGCTTTAGTTTGTCCATGTCTGCTATATCTGTTTCAAAGTCTCTTGAACCCTGCTCATTCTCTTGGACATCTCAGCAGCTTTTGATACCATCAATCACAGTATCTTTCTGGGGAGATTCGCTGGGATGGGAGTCAGGGGCGCAGTTCTTCTGTGTCTCCGACCCTTCCTGGAGGGGCGCTCCCAGATGGTGAAGCTGGGGGACTCTTGCTCAGATCCCTGGCCATTGACCTGTGGGGTCCCACAAGGATCTATTCTGCCCCCCATGCTATTTAACATCTACATGAAACCGCTGGCTGAGGTCATCCGGAGTTTTAGAGTACGGTGCCATCTCTACGCAGATGACACCCAACTCCACTACTCTTTTCCACCAGATTCCAAGGAAGCCCCTCAGACACTGGACCAGTGCCTGCCTGCTGTGACGATCTGGATGAGGAGGAACACGCTGAAGATCAATCCTGACAAGACAGAAGTCCTCCAGGTCTGTCGTTCGTCTGACCGGGATATTGGGTGGCAACCTGTGCTGGACGGGGTTACACTCCCCCCTGAAGTCACAGGTCCACAGTTTGGGGGTCCTCCTGGATTCAGCACTGACACTTGATGCTCAAGTGTTGGCAGTGGCCAGGTGGGCCTTCGTATAGCTAAAACTTGTGCGCCAACTGCAACCATACCTCGTGAAGTCTGACTTGACCATGGTGGTCCATGCCTTGGCTACCTCTAGACTGGATTACTGCAATGCACTCTACATGGGACTACCCTTGAAGATGGCAGGGAAACTTCACCTTTTCCAGCGATCAGCAGCCAGATTAATAACTGGGGCAAGCTACAGGGAGCGGTCAACCCCCTGTTTAAAGAGCTGCAGTGGCTGCCATTTATTTTCCAATCCCAATTCAAGATGCAGGTGATCACCTATAAAGCCCTAAACAGTTCTGGACCCGCCTACCTTCATGACCGGATCTTCCTCCATGAACCAGCTTGAACCCTCTGTTCCTCGGGGGAGGCCCTCCTGTCGCCCCTGCCTGTAACGACTCTCCAACACACGGTAGGGATCACACGAAGATGTTTTCTTGGTCCAACACGATTTTATTGAAGGTACGAGACATGTGAAGCTAAAGCACCGGCCCGCCACCCAAACACACCTTTATACCCCCATAGCCCCCCCCTACCCATGCAACATCTGGGCAGGGTTACATCAGCCACAAGTGAGTCAGCAATCCCAGTAATCCACAGGGGTATGACCCTAGGGGTCACAAAGTCAGTGTCACCGGTCCCAATGTCCAATGTCCTTGCTTGGAGGAGTTACCTCACTTCCCTCTCAAACACCTGGAAGTTGCATCACTCCCAGTCTGACTCAACAGTCTGAATGAATCTGGGACAAAGGTCATCCCGAAGCTAAAGTGAAGGTCGCTGCTGCCTCATGACAGGCTTGGAACCTGGACTTCATCCAAGCTCAGGGTTCCCAATCCTGACATAGCGGTCTCCTCCACCTCGTCCTCCCCTGAGGAAACAAAATATCATTCAATCTAAAGGAGGAAAGGGGCTCACGTGCTTCTTTAACAGGCTACAATGAAAAGTGGGATGTACCTTTCCCAAACTTTTAGGCAACATGAGGGTATATGACACTTTATTTACAGCAGTTTCAATTCTAAAAGGCCCAATGTATTTAGGACTCAATTTCTTTGACTTGTAACCAATTTTAAATTCTCTGTTGATAACCACACTAAGTCCCCCTCGCTGTACTCTTCTTTAATACTTCCGTCACCTCCTTCCACTCCTCCTGGGCTCTTATCCTCATTCCTTCCTCCTCCCCTTCCTTTCTTAAATCTAACAGCTGGGGTAAAGGGGCCACCTCTCGTCCGTACACTATTTCAAAAGGAGATTTCCCAGTAGAAGAATGTACTGAGCTATTATATGCCATTTCTGCATAGGGCAGGAGGTCTGACCAGTTGTTCTGCTCCTCATTACCAAACATTCGCAAATATGCTCCCAAGGATTTTTGCACTCTCTCCACGGCGCCATTACAAGCAGGATGATAAGCAGTGGTCAAAACGCCTCTGAGCCCCAATGCTTCCAAGAAACGGTTCCAAAACTGAGCCGTAAACTGGACCCCCGCGATCACTCAA